>APFE031391846.1:83069-133778 GCA_000404065.3 Pinus taeda
GAGCTCATCCCGATCAACAAGACTGGACTACTACAACAAGCATTTGACCTAAGGTAAGATCGAGAACATTTGAATTCTTGTAAAATGATATGTATCTAGAGAAGGATAGCTCTTATTTGGTTTGTTTGTCATTAGAGAGTCTTAGACTCCTAGGAAGGTTAGATTTGCCCGCAAGTATAACTCATTCCGCGTGACAGTGATTAAGGAGCCTTATCTTTAGGTTCCTTCTTCTTGGCTTTTCCCCCTATCTAGATGCTTTCGCAATAGGAGTGGGTTCATGTTGAGGTTTCGGTGGAACTGGAGTAGTGACAAGGGTTGTAGGGACTGTTCAACCAGGGTCAAAGCATGTTATGGTCTAAGCTGACCAGGTGGAGTGCTCGCTGGAGGACCAATGTACCAGATTGAGATCCCTAAAGTCATATTAGGAAGACTCAACAAAGCCATGGCAAGGACAGAAAATATTCCAGGAGGAGGAAACAAAAAATGTATATGTCCTACATGGTAATGTCTCGACAAAATAGCTCCTAGATGGTTAAGACTTGGAGGAATAGTTCTTGGTGGGAACAAAGGAGAGGCACCCATAAACATATGACTTGGCTAAGATGATAATAATAGAGTGATAAGGAGATGGTTGTTTACCATAGGTACCAGACTACTTTTGAGAAGCATGTGATGCTTGTAACATGCAAACAGTCAAAGAGCTAGTCTCGAAGAAGGGAGGGGGAGCACCAAAGGAAAGCACCCAACAAGGTGGAATATTTATAGACTCTGAGTGAAACACTGGTGAGAGGGGTGGCAGACTACTTGTCGGATATTGATGAGATAATGGACTCAAGGGAGGTTAAGGATGATGGATCATAATATGTCAACTAATCGACAGTGATGATCTTCCCTTCATGGGGGAAACACATCTTGCGAAAAACCATAGACACAACAAATGACATGGCGTATGTGTAACTATGACCCAATCAAATGTTTTAATATAGAGGGGCATCAATAAACTCAATGTCTACATGAACAGTGTTGCCCGCAAGAGTCACTGAACAATTTTGATACATGCCGAGAGGTTGGGAGGGGTGACTGTCCCAAGCACGCAAAGTGATGGTGGATGGGGATAGTTCAGGTGACTTGAGTTTCTTCCAAATGGCAATGGACATCATGCAAGTGGATGCACCTTCATCAATAATACATTGAGAGATGATGGCATTACGAACTCAAACTGGTATCTAGAAAGAAACAGATGGAGGTAATGGAGGATGTTCTGAAGTATCAATAGGAAGGATAATCAAACGATTGTCTGAAGGATCTACTATGCCCAAATTAGTTAGTTGAACTTTCTTTTGAGATGGGCACAAATGGAGAACCTCCAGTGTCAACATAGAAGTAGGTGATTGTGCCAAGTCATCTCTTATATTGTATGTATGGGAAGCTCAGTCAGAAGTTGGTTTACAGCGTAATGGTCCCTTGGGAATCTTAGGAATTGTCTCAACTTTAGGTTGATGGATCTGTAATAGACCATTTGGTGTTTTAATTTGGTGTTTTAATAGGATCAGTAGATGCTTTGGTGTTGGTCTCAGTTACGATGAAGACGATGGCTTGTCATATTAACGTGACCAAGTTTGCAAGTTGATAACAGAGGTATTGACCTCATCAGAATTCATCTTGAGGATCTAGTAGTCACTAAGACCAGAAGGTTGGGGAGGGTGGGATGCTTGACCTTGCTAAGTTTGAGCAACAAAAAATCTTTACTGAGAGAAAGGATTTGTGAGCACGGCAGGTTGAGATGGCACAGGATTCTGAGGCAATTGCTACATGCACAACTAACCTCTAGAAGTTACTTGAGCTTCCCACATTTCGTGCATCTGGTGTAAGAAGGGACACTCATGAGTATAATGGCCATGTACACCACAACATGCATAAGGATTTTTCATACGAATAACCTCGTTCTGCTTGGGTCGGTCACCCTGTTGTTGGTTGTTGGTGTTAGGTTGGTTCCCCTGAGGTTCATTACCTTGGTTACCCTTGTTACCCTTCCCCTTATTCTTTTTCTTCAAATTTTTTGGATTGGTCGCACTCTATTGTGCATACACTTGACCCTGAGGGGGCAGTGGCTACTAGGGCTGAGGATGCATGGGAGGCTATGGGGCTAATGTCTGAGGGGCTAGAGCGCTCAGCGGTGCATATGTGTAAGATGGTGAAGGGGCAACGGTTTGGTAGACAAGTTGAGTACTAGTTAGCCCTAACATCTTTTGATGTGGTTGGGTAAATGCATAAGATGTGCTTTGCCCCGAATACACGTTGCTGGCAGGAGGGGGATAAGTGTTGGAGGAACTGGTGCCCCTCGCAGATAGCCATAACTCTACTAAGTATATGGTGAAGGATTTGAAATAGCTCCAACAATACCATCGGCAGCGTGAGATGCCCCCAATGCATTGGCACCACCAAGACAAGGGAGGTCTAGTATAACAGTATAGACATAACCAGATTAAGCATAAATCACGTCATATCTCAAAGCATTCTGGAGAGCCTCTTCTTTTGTTTGAGGAAAGTGAGATGCGACATCTTTGGCAATAGGCCCTAAAAGGGTCCTAAGACACCAATCGAGGTAGAAATGGTCTTTGAAGGGTGGGGCATGTCACATGCTCCTCCTTTTACACCATTCCTGAACATGATCAGAAATACGGGTGGTAGAGGACTGACGAAATGTGATCAAGAGCTCCGTAGAAGTGTCGTATCAGAGAGGTAACTGAAAATATGAAAGGAATGCTTTAGAAAGCATCTTGAAAGTGGAATGAGAAGTGGAAGGTTGGTCAACATACCACTTTACAACATCTCTAGTGAGCGTGTGTTGGAACAACCGAAGACGAATGAAATCATCGATAATGGAATTGGATGAACACTATATATGGAAGGAGTAAACGTGATTGGTGAGGTCCTCTCCAGAATTACCCTCAAACTTAGGAATGTCAGAGGGAAGCTTAGTCACCATAGCTGACCAACCAGCGTCGTGGTGTATAGGGTCATTATTCAACTAGCTAAAATTTGGGAGGCTTAACCCAACCATGAAAGGTAGCATTGGAGCTTCTAGAACAGTTCCTGTAATTGTTCTGCTAGATGTGACTACCGGGGTAGAACCAGAGCCAACATCAAGTTGGTTTCCTGCACCTACAGTGGGTCCTGACATGATGATGATATACGGTGAAGGAGGCTTGAAATCGTGTGAGGAATTAGATGAACCAAAAGAAGAGTTAGTATGGGGACTTGGGGGAAGATCAACTTGAACCCTATGAGGAGGAGTAATATGCCCAAATGGAAACTGGGGATGAAGGCCTAAGAGTCTCCACGATAAACACCTTGGTGGCACAACGGTTGTAAGACACGAGTGACACGGGAATGGTGATGAGAGATAAAAAAAATGTCTTTGTCTCTGTGTGGGGAGATAAATTAATTAAGTTAAGACTTGGGTTGGTGGTGTAAACTAAGTGCCATTTTCTTAATGTGTGCTTGTGTGTGAAATTGCGTTTATTAATTATGCCCAGATCGTGTTGGAAAAAACAAAAAAACTGATGAAATTAAAAACAAAAAATAAACAGTAAATCAACTATTTAAATCCCACCCAAACTAGGTTTGCAAACACTGTGCTGGTTGGTGGTGAAATTGACTAAAAACACACAAAAAATGACAAGAGATCTAAGTGTCAGCGTGACTAGGATCAAATGATACTATGCTGCTAGAAAGTGGTGCAGCAACAACAAAAACCAGTGAGGAAAATCACTACAAATGATAAGGCGATGGGTGTGAAACTTAGGGAAAAAAGTGGCACCCTAAGGCAAATGACCAAACAAGGTTTAAGAGGGAACTTTGGATGGAAATAACCTATATTTGAAGATATGAAGAAAGAAGGTACAGATCTAGAAAATATGGTTGAAAGCATTGCAAAAACTCGGACTTCTTACTCAACTAAACTCCTCCTATAAAGGTGGAAGCGTACTAGAAGCCCTAAGGGGCTAAATGCCACTTCGACAAACGAAACAAAGTAGATCAAGGTCTAAGCGGGTTAACATACTAGTCAACCAACCCAACGGATTTCTCTTGGCAAAACCCATAAAAAGATCATAAAAACCCATAAACCCTAAAATCGCAGGTACTAACCTGTTTAGGGGGATATCACACTTTTTGGGACATAAAGTGCATTCTAGACCTCTGGATCATAGGTTTGGGGAAGAAAAGTTTGATTTTTTCTCCTCATTTCTCAAGCAGCAGTCTCGGGAAAATTTGTCTTCTATGTCGCGGTTGATCCTATGACCTGCAGAAATAACCAGAAAACTTGTGGAAGTTAGATTTTTGACTGATCTAGGGTTAGAATGCTAGTAAACAACATTAAGAGACTAAAAAAGAAAAACCCTAAGATAAAAATTGAAGGTCGCCCAGGTTTCTGAATCAGAATTTAAAAACGCAGTGGAGTCACCAATTTGTAGTGAGAATCAGAAAATCCCCAGTGCAGTCGCCAATTTTTTATGTAGTATTCTTCTCGAAGGTGTATGAAAAGAGATCACTTTAGGCTGTGGATGAAAAACGACCCTAACAATAAAGATGGCTATTAAATAGTGTAGATCTGCTGCAAATGATAGAAACAAAACCTGCCAAAGCCTTGATCTATGCAACAGACATAATTAAACAACATAATGGAATAGTAAAATAAGCGCAAATAACCCCAATAATCCAATGGAAACTAGATATATAAAGAATATATTTTATTAAATGACACATGTGAAGGGAACAAATAATGTTACCAATCCCACTCTTTGGGATGGGTTCTTGGGTATCCTTGATGTCTTCAGCTTTTGTAGAGTATCTCTCCTCTATAATGTGTAAAACCCAGCAAACAAAGTGTTCGAGCTCAATGAGAACTCAAATGGAAAAGAAAAATGGCATGCGACAGTGATAATAATCATAGTTACAACGAGTACAACAATGAAAATGATCGAAAGTGAAGAATGAATGTAAAACCCTTCTATTTATAACAAAATATTAGATTATTCTTGAATAATGGGAAATAATAAAATATTATTAACCAAATTCTAGAATTAACCATTTGGAATATTTTATTATATTTGGTTGGAGGGAAAAAGTATTTAAACTTTATTTAGAAATAATAAATAAATAAATGATTTATTTATCATCTCAAGAAATATGGTTAAAGAATAATAAAAAAATAATGATTTATTTAAGTATTCCCAAGGGAATTAGTCAAACTTGACAAGGAATAATAACTAACTAGTGATTAATTAATTATTCCTAGAGAAAAATAAGATAATTAATGATTTATCTATTTATTTCTCATAACTAGGTCAAATATGATAAGGAATATTAGTTAAACAATGGTTTAATTAATTATTCTTAGAAGATAATTAAATAAATAATGGTTTATTTAATTATTCTTCATGGCTTTAATTATAAATGACTTAATAAAAATTATTTATTAATTAATTTCTTACAATAAAAGAAATTTTACTATGGTAAAATTGGTCCAACATGGTGTACTTCAATCCATCTAGTAAATTATGGCTAGATGATCATTTTTTGGTGATAACAATTGAATTAGTTCTTCTTATGGATATACTCCCCCTTGGAAAAAAAAAAACTCACAATAATAGTGCACACTATCTTCAAACCATCACTCCATAAAGTTAAGCAAACAATATATGGTGAGACCAAGACATTACATGCTATAAATAATATCGTCCCTATACATATAAGAATACCTCTAATGGGAAACACTTGGCAAATATTGTTGCTATCATTATACAATCTATAATATTCAAAACTAAATTCTTATATCATCCATAATATAACCTCTCACTATCTATCATATGTAGGGACTAGCCACTATATCATATAGTTGTGCTTGTTTAAACAAGCATGTCCATATATATATTGGAAATATTGTTGCAGTTGAACTAGTTAGCATAACAATACATCAAAGTTATATATTCGTCAAATAAGAGTCTCTACAAAATTTAAAATAACAATGACATTGTCTATATTTCTACCTAGTATACCAAAATGTAGTTTTTCATTACTCCTATATGAATATACCTAACATACACAACTAGTAATAGACATTTTGAAATTAATATAAAATATTAAAAGTATACTAAATCAAGAAAGCTTGAGATTAGTATTCACAATGGTTTGACCAATAATATCACATCGATTTCAACAAAGCATTGTTGAAAATTTTATCCTTGCTTGTTATTTATTGACCCAATTGATCAATGTGCCATTTCCTGAGCCATATTATAAAAATTTATTGGTAAAATGCCTAAGTAGAAAACATTCCTTCCTTGTCTTCAAGATTTCTTGACTTTGATGGTCACATTTTCCATAATTAGAGTAGTCCCTTGTTTCACCATGAGGCTATTTTTTTAATGCTAGTTCTACAATAACAAAATTATTTTCCAAACACAAAATTTCCTAGATCCTAAGGTGTTGTTTGAGGTATCAAAATTCACGTACTTTTCATTTCCCTTCATGCTTGTGACCTAATTTCATTATGAAATGGTTCTTAAAAAATCATACAAGAGTGTCCTACTCTCCCCCAATATTAGCAAATCTGTAAAATGAATAAGAGTAGATAAAACTTACTCAGTGCCAATCGATTCCATTTGAGTTCTTTGTACTCTACTTACATTCCCTTACTCACCAAAAGGGATGTATAGGAAGAAGCCTACTATAATGTAGTTGATAGGATTCCCATTGAAATTATAACCTAAAGTTGAAATAACCATGAGCCTTTATCTTAACTAAATAATTAATTGAGCCAACAACTACAATAATAACAAAGCTCCCAGTGGAATTCCAAAGGTTGAAATTCCCTTGGAATGATGTAGCAAAATTCCTCCTCAAAGAAAGAAAAATAGAAATTCAATAACATAAAGCAATTTGCCACTTGCAACAAGAGGTTAGTAGGCTGATGATTGAATAAACTATATTATCAATACCCATAGTGTATAGTACCTCTTTCTATGTGAATATATGCGGGCATTTCATTTGAGTTGACAACCTTGTGATTTAACACATATGCCTTCATAACTTCAATGATTATCTCATGATTAATTGGGGTGCATGAATGACTAATACCCCTTAATAAATTTATAAATTAATTAAGGTACTAATAACATTTAGGTGCCTTAATTATCTCCCATAACCATTTCCTCTAGCTTGCATGCTTCATTGGATAATATGTTGGCCTTTCCATTTATATCTATAAGAACATATTGATATTGAACCCTTTCAAATCTTGCTACCTCTTTATTGATTCCAAGAATGGTTCTTGGAAGACCACTTTGACTTTTCATAAATCCTTTTGATAAGTTTTGATTATCATTTTTTACTTCACTCCAATGATGATTATTATTTTATATATTCTTGCATCAATTATTTTGAATGCCAAAAAAAGAGTGAGTGCTTTACCTTAGTTATTTGTTGATCATCCTTGACCCAAACTATATGAATTTCCTTCTTTTCCTTTGAGATTAAAGATAATCCCTCCTACTCCTACCACCCCTCGATTTTTTTTTGAGATGCCATCATAAAATAAAATGTACTTATTTTATTCCTATCTCCAATTTAGGAAGTCCTCTTCCAAAAAAACCTCCATTTTTCCTCTTTTAGGATAACAAATTCCTATATTCTAGAAACCATTTTTCTATTATTAAGACAGTTGTTCACCGATGACCTCTCTTCCTATTGCATCAAAAACCATGATACTATTTTCAAAACGTTAATTTGAACTACTTCTACTAATAAACTGCATGCCAAATTAGCCACTCTTACTAAAGGGAGGAGTAATTGTTGGAAAATGGCTTTATTTATTGAGAGCAATACTTCCCAGCATATAGAAGAATCCATTCATAATCATTTAAAAATATAATTGTTTTTTAAATATCTTATACAACTTCTTTTCCAACCAATAAACATTTCATTCCATGAATTTGGAAAAGCTAATTTATCTAAAATTTCTCTAAAAACAAATCGTGAAACTTGCTAAGAGTATTGATTGTAAAAAAACAAATGTTGTTTTTTTTTTCACTTGTTGAACAATACAATACACATCTTGAGGATCCCCATATTTATCTTTTTTTTAATTCTCAATATTTAGTAATCTCCCATGTACCATTTCCAACAAAATATATTTGTCTTTTAAAAGTGAGTCACTTTGCCATATATATTTCCATATTATTAAACAAGAAGGATTGAGATATTTAAGGAAAAATTATTATATCCTCTTTTGACTAAAAAAGTTGTAAGGTCATACCATCTATCATCTAATTTATCATAATTCATTAGTGCACATAGTACTAAATGTTTAAATAAAATTTTTAACTTAGGAGATAATTGTATTAGCGGAGAAAGGTTTTTCCATCCCATCCATCTTTCCTCTTCAGTCGAGACTGATATGAATGAGAATTTGACATATCCATTCTCCAAAAAAAAGGTTTCAATATGGATAACTCTATTGTTGATTAAAAAATGAATCTTTCCTAGAATACTATCACATCATATATTGATTAGCTTCCCATTCCCATAACCAATTTAACATCTATTGGAATAATGGAGACAGTATCTTACTATTGTAGCAACTACAACCACCCTCCAAAATTTTGCCTATGCTTTAGTTGTGGAGCCTTCCTTCCTATCCACAGGAGTTGTTCTTGTATTGTTGTCAAGTACTTGTGATTTGATTAAGACTTATCCTTTTCATTTCTAATTGTGTTTGCTTGTTACTTAACTGACCTTTGTAATTCATAAGCTAACCTCCTGACTTGGTCACACAGAAATTTTGGGCTTGCTTCCAAAAACTGTGCAATCCTAGAGGGAAAGCAGCCTTGATGAGTGGAATTGCGCAGTTCAAATTGGCAGTCAGCCTTGAACTCAAAAACTAAGGCTAGAGTCTGCACACTAATGGAAGGCAACCCAACACTAAGGCCAAAGTCTGCGCAATCCCTCACTGAGCTCATAAATTGCACAGTGGACTGAGCCAGAAAGTTGCCCAGTTCCCTAGAATTGCGCAATCTTTCCCGGCAGTATGCATGGAAAGTTTCCTCAGAAAATAAAAAAAATAAAAAAAGCTAAAAAGGAAAAAGCATCCCTAAAAATAGGGATCCATTATTAGTATCCCGAAGGAGGCACACTCACTACTTTCAAAAATTTCCGCCAAGTGTCGTTTTTTCCTTGATTTTAGGCATGCACGTCATAAACCTTAATTCACCCAAATTTATTTAAACAACACCTCTAGATCTCATTTTCACATTTAATTTTGGAGATCTAGCATTCCCAAGGATATAAGGAACCTTCGGTGTAGTGGTCATCGCTTTTTCGGGTGAGTTTCACTTTTATCATCTTTTGACACTTTTTTGTCGCTTTTTGTTGTTTCACTTGTGCGAGTGTTGTTTTGCTTATTTCTCTTCATGCTTTCTGATGTTTCAACTTAGTGTAGAAGTGTTGTTCCAAGTTGTCATTTTCCTTTCACAAGTGTCTCATTAGTTTTCTTGTTTTTACATTGATGGTTGTCGTTGCGACAACTCTCTTCACATGCTTGATTTTCCTTCTATTGATCAGTTTCTACACTTGAAATACATTGATTTATTCATACTTAGTCAAATCTACACCCAATATCACATCATTACTCACTTCTCCCCATTTTTCACACTTCCACTAGGTAGATCTTCACTTTCCTTAGCCAGATTTTTGCCTTGCCCAGCTGGGAACTGCACAATCCTAAGGATCAAACTGAGAGCTTGGCCTCTGAAACTGCACAGTGTGCAATACAGGTTGACCCAACTACACATTTCCCAGTTCTAGGGCTTAGCCTATTACCTTGGCCACTGAGACTATGCAATGTACAGTGTCTCCCAGTGTCTTCCCAGGCTGAACTGCAGATTGTGCAGTATCAACACTCAGGCTACACCATTGCATTGCAACTCCCACAGTCGGTCTCCCTTGCTTGTTGATGAAAATTATGCAATCTCTTATATCAATTTCCTATTTTGCTGCTCAATCATGCTTTGAAGTTATATTTCAAAAGGCTAATGTTTGCTTACCATGAGTGCCCTCTTTGTCCCACAGGTACCACACTTATGAAGCACTTATCGCCAAAAGTCATTATTACCATGGCACCAAAGAGAGTTTCTTCAAAAGAGACCACTTAAAGTAGTACTAAGGAAGCAATTGAGCAAACACCAGTAGAATTACCAGTGTATGTAGACACTCAATTGTTTATAGAAAATGGGCCAACACTAACATGACAGCAAGTTAATGAAGCTCTTTCACCAAAAATCCTTGAAACGGATCTAGAGGACTGGCAGGTTTATCTCAATATCCAACAGTCAGGACTGCACAAGGTTGCATGCAGATATCCAACTTTCCCATGTGCATATGTCATCAACTAGATTGTTTCACACATTGATAAGAATACCATGGCATTAAGCAGTTCCAGCAAAAAGAAGCTTGCTACTTTTCTGGAAGAAGATTATCAACGCATGTATCACTTGCTCGAGCCAATGAAGTTCATGGACACTTTTTTCTGTGCCACTAACAGCTATGTGAACACAAGAGATATCATTTAAAGGCTAGATGAAAGAGCCATCAAATTTTTCACAAACACCCACCCATTCATACAAGACAAAGTCTCTCAGGAAGGCATACCAACTCTTAGTTATCTTAGCTTGCATGATCCATGGTCAGCAGAGCATGGATATGATTCCTGAAGGGTGGCCAGACTTATTGAACCAGGTTGTGAATGAGGGAAGTCATTGAACTAGTAATATATTTTGGCTCAACAATTGAGATCCCATGTAGCATAGTCTTGGAGTCCTCCCAAGGGTGAGAAAGCAAGGTTTTATATGTCCTCATATTTATTGTGTGCAATTTGTGCACACCATAATTTTCTTGGCATGAACTGAATATGGATACTATGAGAAACTACCATGCATATCTATTGCAAGTTTTTTTCATATTGCAGTCATCGGGGAGTAATGGAACAATTAACTGACCATTTCATCATCCTGCTCTAAAATCTTATCTTTGAAAAAAACCACCTTGCATGTCATGAGGAGCAATGGAGGCAATGGCAGAGATCACAAAATTGTATGCCTCACTAGATGGCACCTTCCTTAGAGTGTTCGATAGAGAGAAGTCGCCACATGTTTTACCAAAGTATGCCACCAACATGCTTGTCTTGCAAGAAGTGTCATATCATCTCACCATAGGGTTGTCAGTAGCTTTGCATGGGAAGAATAAAGCACCATGGCCCACTCTTCCTTTGCAAATTGGATTATATGAGATAAAAAACTTGAAAGTTGCAGACACTAAGGGAAAGGAGATAGTAAAGTTTGTATTTGGTACTTGAGACTTTAATCCGTATAATCCCCGTAGTATTTTCAAATACCACTGTGTGAGAATTCTCTTTCAGTGGATCAGTGAGGCGTTTCATTAGCCATAGGAGGATCCATGGAGGAATTGCTACAATGCCTCCAAACTCTATGAATTGGTCAATTTGGTAAGGACTTCATAAGCTACTCTAAAATGAGCAGTAACTCCAAAATCAAAAACAACAAAAGGTAGCAATCCCATGTAGGACAAGGGAAAGAGAAAGATTTCTGAAAATCTAGGGGGAGAACAAAGTTGAAAGATGAAAGCATATCCTATTCTTATGAAATCATCTTTAGAAATTGTAGTGAAGAGGAAGCAGAGCGAAGGAAGAGAGAAAAGAAAAGGTTGCAGGAAGGAAAATTGAAGTTGCGGGAAGAAGAACAGAAACTAATGGAAGAATGGGAGCATAGGAGGAAAGAGCAAGAAGAGAAGAAGAAACAGAAAGAAGAAGAAAGGCAAGGTGCAATAATAGGAGAAACAAACCCCATAGAGGTTGAAGAGCAGGAGCATAACCAATGAATAGTTTAGGAGCTCGGTGAAAGAATGCAGGATCAGGAGCTTGCTCAAAAGATTGAGCACTTGATTGAAGTTATGGATATGGAGATGGAACAGGAGCCATAGAATGAATATGTTAACCTGATGTCAAACACACCATAGGTCACTGTTCATTCTCCAACACCTCCAACGCTAGAGCCAACCCCGATCGAGGAAGGGGATATTGTTCCTCTTGATGATTATCCAGTAATGGATGTGTACAATTTGTCATTTGGTGAGTTCCAAAAGAAGATTGTACAAGCACAGAGAAATCATTTTTTGTATGATCATGCATCACCTGCATTCATTAGAGAAAGGGTGATTGTGGCAGACACCAGGAAGAATCCAAATGCCATTGCCGAAGCCAACTTGGCCTTTGTAGGTGCAACAAGGTCAAACATTCATTTTTGACGGCTGAGAATGAGAAATTGGCACAGAACTTATAGAATGCTAGGCAAGAGGCAGAACAACTCCACACAATAGCACATAACATAATTTCCGCACATGTCTACTTGGAGGAGATGAGAACAATCATACTTGAAGTATCAACACTTGGAGAAACCATAGAGAACCTCTATGAGGAGTTTGTGACCATATATAAAGTGTTTGTCCATTTGAATGGCCTAAAACAATAGAGAAAAGATTTTGTTTAAACTATCAAGAACGTACAATCTATCATTATCTATGTGAAATAATGGACAACATGATACAAAGGGGCATCACTTGACTTAGGGAAGAAATGAAGCCACATATAGAGCCGGAGAGAGCGAGAGTTCATATGTTGATTCAGAACAATAAGAAGATTGCCTCATTTATTGCTAGCATTCAAGCCTCATATGTATGATTATTCAGTAGTTTGGATGTCTTGGTGAATGTAGAATTTCCCACTGTAGATCAACAAATTATGCAATATACTAAAACAAAATACAAGATCTACTTCTACAACAAACTTTGCGGAAGCTTAATCGAATATGAGAAAGATCAATTAGAACACATATAACTGAGAAGGAGAAAGCAATCACACATGAACAAAGAAAAATACTATGGGGAAAGCCTCAGCTAAAAACCTCGATCTCTGTATTATCATACAAGTGGAAATATGTTCAAATTACACAAAGAATCAGCTCACAAGCTATCCTTCTCTCCATACAATCGAACAATACAACTCATAGACTGAATAGCCACAAGATATGCCTTCCCTCAACCCTCCAAGCCTCCTATTTCCTTGCGCAGTTTTCCTAGGGTCCAATGCTGCCACCTGTGTGAATTGGCCTCATCATACACTCACCAAACCCAAAAGTAATTGCGCAATCTCAAAGGAATGAATTCCTTCTACATGTAAGAGATATCCTCCATGGACTATTCCTACAACTGATAGTACATTTTCCCATCATCTGATCTCAACTAGGTCTCTATCTGAACTGACATACATGAGTTATTTATGACAGAATATTAAGTTATCTGAACTGGAGCAATTACATGCATGCATGCATTAACTAACTAAACTCACAATTAGTTCAACAAACTATTTGAACTAATCTAACTAGACTTAACTCAGTTTACTGAGCTAACTAATTACAACTCAAAGTACAACTCATCCTGGTCTCCTTTAATCAAGGGATAACTTCCTCAATCAATGGAGAAATTATTGCATGTCTTCACATAGACTTCATGTTTGATTTTCTAAAACTAATTAACTCAAGATGAATTAATTAATTATTTTACAAATAGTTGCTAAGATCAAATTCGAATTTTAATTCTCAATTTTAGTTTAGGACTAACTAAAATTGGAATGTATCCCGAAATGCTATTTATAGCAGTGCTAATTTTAGCACTTCTATTTTTAGCATTTGTTGTTGCTATTTTCAACACTCCCTCTCAACAAGAAAGGGATTATCAGTAACCCCAATCCTGTCTCTGTGGAACTTGAACTTGCATTTTGATAATGCCTTAGTCAAAATATATGCATCCTGTTCCTCGGTCAAAACATACAGCAATAACATGATCCTCTTGATCACACAGTCTCGAAGATAGTGATATCAGATATCAATGTGCTTGGACCTGTCATGAAAAACTAGATTATCAGAGAGTTTGATACAACTCTGTTTATCGCAGTATATCACAGTTGGATCCATCCTCTGACCAAACAATCCCACTAGAATCTTTTGCATCGAAATGGCCTCACATGGTGCCTGACTGGCAGCCATGTATTCAGCCTCTGCGAAGCTAAGTGCAACTGACCTCTGTTTCCTGTTGTACCAGGAAACTGTCGTTGAACTAAGGTTGAATATTCCTCCAGAAGTGCTCTTCCAGTCTGATGGACTTCCTACCCAATCTGCATCTGTGAAGCCCTGAAACTTCACTCCCTTTATCCATTTGTACCACAAACCATACTGAGAAGTGCCTCTAAGGTATCTCAGCACATGCTTCATTGCCTTCCAAAATAGCTTGGTAGGCTAAACCATAGCTTGACTCAGTTGTTTCACCGCAAAGCATAAGCATGGTCATGTGTTCACTAGATACATAAGTGAACCCACAAGCTACCGATAAACAATAGCAGCTACTACCTCACCTGAAGTAGCATCATCCTTCCTCTAGTTCCCAGCTAGAGGAGTTTGCATGAGCTTGCACTTCTCCAAGTGAAAGTGCCTGAATATCTCATTGGCATACTTTCCTTGAGACACAAATATTCCCCATCTTTCTGCCACACCTCCATGCCTAGAAAGTAGTGCATAAGACCAATGTCTTTCATCTCGAACTCACTTGCAAGTTCCTGCTTGCAAGACTTGATGAACTAATCATCACCTATCAAAATCAGATCATCCACATAAAGAACAATTATCAATGGCTTACCTTCTACCATGATGTGGTAAAGGTTCGCATATGCTTCACTCCTAGTGAAACCCAACCCGGTGAAATAGTTGTCGATCCTAGTGTACCAAGCATGGGGTGCTTGCTTCAACCCATACAAAGCCCTCTTGAGTTAGCACACATGCGACTCACAATTGAAGGTCTCGAACACTTCTGGCTGCTCAATGTACACCTCTTCCTCAATCTTCCCATTGAGGAACGTGGTCTTCAAATCCATCTGATGGATCTTCCAACCCATCTGAGATGATAGTGCCAACATCTATCTGATAGATGAGTACCCTGCTACAGGAGCAAAGGTCTCATTGTAGTCAATCCCCTCGACCTGTGAGAAACCATGGGAAACAAACCTTGCCTTATGTTTCTCAACACTGCCATCAGCTGCCTGCTTTACCTTGTAAAGCCATCTGGAACTCACCACTAACTTGTCCCGAGGTCTTGGGACAACATCCCACACATTGTTCAAAATGATAGATTTGTACTACTCTACCATTACATCAACCCAAATTGGTTGTTGCACTACCTCCTCGAATGAAGAACGTTCAGACTCTACACACTCCTCAACCAGGGCCATGTAACCAGTGTACCGCTCAGGTGACCTCCTCTTTCTACGCTGAGAAGATGGTTGTCCCACATTCTCTCGCGCATCCATCATCAACATGTCAACTTCCCTTGAGCATTTCTGCCCAACTCTGGAAGGCTCAGCATGAGTGGATGTCTCCACTCCCAGATCCTCTGCATGTGGCTACTCTACATCAATCTGAGGCTCCTCCTCCTTAGGAACTGAAAGTTCCTCCTCTGCATGCAACTTGAGCTCCCTCTCAAGTGATACTCGCATGGCTTTCTACTCGTCAAACTTTAGATCTCTATGTACCACTATCCTCTGACTGGTAGGAAGATACACCTGATAGTTGTGGGGTGTATCAGTGTACCCCACAAGTATCCCCAACTCAATTGTTGGATCTAGCTTCCTCTGGGCATCTTTGGTCACATGGCAATAAACCGATGATCCAAAGATCCTGAAGCAACTCACATCTATTCGCTGCCTGGAAAAGGCCTCCATAGCTGTCTTCATTCCCAGTCTATGGTGCGGGCTTCTGTTCTGCAAGTATACTGTTGTATTGCATGCCTCATCCCACAAATGTAGTGGTAGGCTTTGGTCATGTAACATCACTCGAGCTGCTCCCACAATCGATCTATTCTTCCTTTCAGCCACCCATTCTGATGTGGGTTATGGGGTATTGTCAACTCCTATTTAATTCCTTCTACAATGCAGAAGTCCTTAAAATATTGGGATACATACTCTCCACCATTGTTGCTACGCAAGGCTTTTATTTTCTTTCCAGATTATTTCTTTGCCAAGGCTTTAAACCCACAAAACCTTAAGAAGGTCTGATCCTTCTTTTGCATAAAGTAGATCCAGCATCTACGAGAAAAATCATCAATAAAAATAACATAGTACCTTTGTTTAGTAGTGGAGGCTGTAGAGAATGGTCCACAAACATCTGAGTGAACTCGCTCCAGGATCGCTCCAACTCTACTGTCTCAATCTTGAAAGGAATATTTCGCATACTTACCCAAGGTACAACCTTTGCATGTATCTGACTACTCCAGTTTTCCCTTAGGAAGTCTGGTGGAAATTTGTTGCATGATCTTCAAGGCCCCATGGTGCAAGTGGCCCAATATTCTATATCATAGCTCGCCAACATCTTGGCTTTGCACCACCTCTACTTTGGAACTCAGTGCAGCACAATCGTCTACCTCCAAGTTGTAGAGATTCTTAACTCGAACCCCAATCCTCTTTGTTTGTCCAGTACTGATATGCCTCAGGAATACCTTTCCTTTACTAAAGACTACAGCATAGCCTTTATCTTCTAGCATAACAACAGACACAAGATTCTTCTTTAGACCCGGTACATACTTTACACCAGTCAGGGTGAGAGGAGCTCCATGCTCCCTCTAAAACACAATCGTACCTTCACCTGAAACACGATACTTTCCATCATCGACCATCTTGATCTGCATCTGGAGATCCTTCTTCTCCAACGTACTGAAAATATTCTTGTCACCTGACATGTGGAATGAAGCTCCACTGTCCAAGTACCAAACACATCCCACCATGGATGAAACCATGCATGCAATAAGAGAGAAATCCAACTCAAACTATGAGGCCAGTGCCTAACCATCAGATCCCTTCTTGGATTTCTTCTTTGGACAATTCGTAGCATAATGGCCCACTTCATGACAATGAAAGCATCGCAATTTTGATTTGTCAAACTTCTTCCTACCATGGGAAGAACTGGATTTGGGACGGGATGCCTTCCCTTTCCCTTTCCTCGCCTTACTCGCTAAGGCTATATTTTCTTCATCATCTTGTTTTCACGAAGATCGATCTCTGGTGCTTCTTCTTATCTCCTCTTGCATCAGATCCAACCAAAGTCATTCCCAATCTAGTAGTTTCTCTCTTCCATTAACCGAGTCTTGGTAGCTATGCTAGCTCTTAGGAAGACCGAGGAGTGTAAGACTCACCATGTCAACATCGGTTATCGTGATCCCTACACTTCCAATCTCATCCCTGCAGGTGGTGAGCTTGTTTAGATATGTAGAGATCGTGTCGCCCTTTTCACACTTGATTTTCTAAAGCTTGTCTTTCAACGCCAACTTCCTTTGATCGTTGTTGTTATGATATAGATCTTTCAATGTTTTCCACATCAAAAACAGTGTCTCCTTCCCATGGAGGCTTGAGACAATGTGGTCTCGAACTCCCTCTCCTCGCTTTAGCCACACATTTCTTCCATTCTGCCAATTCTATAGCATTAGCTGTTGCCGTCTTGGGGACTTCTTGATCAATGAAGTCCTTTAGATCATTGTCCTCTAATACTGCTTCCAGGCTATATAATTCGAGCTGCCATCAAGAACATACTCGAGTCTTAAACCATTGAACGTCATTGGTGAAATTGAGATGTGATAAGAACTCGATTCCTATAATCAGGAACTTTAAACGTCAAACTTCTCCCTTCTTTGAAAATTGTTCTTCACTTTGATCACCTTTGCTTTGATACCATGTAGAATTTCCTATTGTAGATCAACAGATTATGTAATATTCTAAAGCAAAATACAAGATCTACTTCTACAACAAAATTTGTAGAAGCTTAATTGAATATGAGAAAGATCAATTAGAACACATATAACTAAGAATGAGAAAGCAATCACACATGAACACAGAAGAATACTCTGGGGAAATCCTCAACTAAAAACCCTGATCTCTGTATTATCATACAAGTGGAAATATGTATAGATTACACAAAGAATCAGCTCACAAGCTATCTTGCTCTTCGTACAATCAAACAATACAACTCACAGACTAAATAGACACAAGATATGCCTTCCCTCAGCCCTCCAAGCCTCCTATTTCCTAGCGTACTTTTCCTTGGGGTCCAATTCTACCACCTGTGTGAATTGGCCTCATCACACACTCACCAAACCCAAAAGTAACTGCACAATCTCCAAGGAATGAATTCCTTCTGCATGCAAGAGATATCCTGCATGGAATATTCCTGCAACTGATAGTACATTGTCCCATCATCTGATCTCAATTGGGTCTCTGTCTAAATTGACATGAATGAGTTATTTATGAGAGAATATTCAGTTATCTGAAGTGCAGCAGTTACATGCATGCATGCATTAACTAACCAAACTCACAATTAGTTCAACAAACTATTTGAACTAATCTAACTAGACTTAACTCAATTAACTGAGCTAACTAATTACAACTCAAAATACAACTCATCCTGGTCTCCTTTAATCAAGGGATAACTTCCTCAACCAATGGAGAAATTGTTGCATGTCTTCACATAGACTTCATGTTTGATTTTCTACAACTAATTAACTCAAGATGAATTAATTAATTATTTTACAAACAGTTGCTAAGATCAAATTCAAATTTTAATTCTCAATTTTAGTTTAGGGACTAACTAAAATTGGAATGTATCCCGAAATGCTATTTATAGCAGTGCTAATTTTAGCACTTCTATTTTTATCATTTCTTGTTGCTATTTTCAATAGTGAAAACACACAAGATCCCATCAGTTGGCTTGTTCACCAACTCCAAACCTAGGAACTAGGTCCGACAAGAGATCGAAGAGTACTTGGAGCAGCTGAGACAGATTGCCACCAAGGAAGATTTGGAGTTGAATAGATAGAATATGCAAAACTACATCAGTGGTCCTATCCAAATTAGAATAATGTTGCTCATGCTTCAAAGGGAATTTGAAACTAGTTCCAAGTCATTGTACCCAGATGCCATGGAGGCTAGAGTCTGCTTCCAGGTAGACAGCATCACGCAGTTTTTGGATGTCATCATACAGTACCAATATTGGCACCCATATGTGATAGAGAAGCATCAAGTGGAAGTTGTTGAACTAGATTTTCCCTGAACTCAAGCACTATAGTATTTTGTCTTATTAGGATTTCAAGTTGTCTCTACCCTATTTTGTCTTATATGGGTATGAGTGTAAAATGTAATATTATTTGTAATTATTTTGTAAAGTAAAATTCCAAGTCTCAATATTGGAATGTGAAGAGTCATGATGTAATGTAATGAGTCATTTGAAAGAAGTTGAAGAGTCATGAGGGTAGTCTAAAGGTCATAAAGGGGGTTTGAAGGGTCATTCATACCCTTGTTATAAAAAGAACCTCATAACTCATGTAAGGGGTTTTTGGAAGCCAAGTTTTTGGCTAGGCTTAGGCTTAGAAGAAGCTTGGGTGTATTGTGAAGAGCCTTGGATTCTCTGTAGCATAGAACGAGTATACTACTTTGGAGGATCAAGTGTTCTTGACTTTAATGTTCCACTATTGGGGCTAATGGTCCATCAATGGTGTATGTATGAATGGAACTTTCGCAATTAATAAAATGCAAATCCAACACACTTTCATGCATATTTTGTGAATATAGTAAGACTATTATTGTTGTATTTTCAATGTATGTTATTTAACTTATGCTCATCCTTATGAACTATTTTTTTTTTTCATTTGTATCAATCTTGTTGAATGTGTGTTGGTGTATTAAGTCGCCACCTTAACTTCTAGACTATTTCACATGTTAGCTCATGATGTCATTATGCTCATGTGTTCCTTTTAGGTTGCGTAATATTACAGGCTTCCAAGGGATGCACTTCATTTTCTCTTCATGTCTTGGAACCTTCATGCATCACACTTAAATGTCCGCAGGGTCACATACTTGTTCTTACCAAAGTTACCGTGTTACACAGCGTTTTGTCACTATCCTTATACTCCCTGTTCCTTGATCCTAGAGGACCTCTACAGTGAACCATACATGCTTTCCCTTCATGAAGAAAACTCCCATTATGTCCCTCTTCATGAACAAAACAAACAATTCCATTTTGCACCATTTCCCCAAAATCTTCTGTTTTTCCCAGTTTACAAGACCGGCGCTAATGATCTTTGTCCTCCTCGCACCGATATGCAGGAATTAACATTGTCTCCAACACCGACCAGAGTGACTAAGCTTTGTTCCAGTTGCGCCGATCCTCTTATGGAAAGTCTTTTAAATAAGGAGCCAAAGCTTCTAATGGAAGTCTAGTAAATCGTTTGGCCGGATGGGGTTGAGGTTGTCAGTTTGGACCCCTTTCCCCTGTAAGGATGGAACTACCTCAAGAGATAAGACCTCCTCCCATGAGAAGAGGATCCATCTCCCGTCCATTCATGCTATATAAACCTCCATTTTTCCCAAGCACAAGCTAGTGTTAATGTTGGTGTGTTAGTGCTAATTAAGTTTGGAGTAAACAACAAGCTATTAATATTAATTGAATCTTAGAGTACCCACTGTAATTATCATACTTAGTACCCACAGTAATGATCATACTTGTCGACGTTTCTAATCCCAACAGGGATCCATCATTAGGAAACTTACTTAATGATGATAGAAGAAGAGCTTAGTGAGAATATAAATAAAATTAAGATAATTTAATTTCCAGAGAGATGAGGTCGGCTTTTTAATTTTCTTATTTCTTTTTTATTTTTTATATTTATTCAAATTATCTTTTCTATAATAATTATTAACCAAGTTAAAGTTTTATTATAATTTTTATAAATTGTATTTAAATATATTATCCTTCTAATTAAAAGATTAGTTTTTATTAATATCTATAATGTTACTATAATGTGCTAATTTCTTTATGTTTAATTAGATTAGTTAGTTAAATAGATTTTATTAAAGATTATTTATTTATTATTGTATCTAAATTCTTACTTAATAAGTTAATTAATTGATTCATAAATATTATAATAATCAATTTAATATTTAATAATGATATTAATTTTTATATTATTATTAATAAAAGATAAATAATATAACTAATTTTACTAGATCTAATTAATTAATTGGTTACTAGATATTAATTTGGCATTTACATCGATAAGCTCGAAGGTTATTTAGAAGAAGCAGGATGTGGTGGCACAATCTTAGCTGGGATAGTCGTTATCCTTCTTCCCTATGCTAACGATATTGTTCTTTTGGCAAGGTGCCCTTCTGATCTTGATAAGCAACTCAAGCTTCTTAAGGATTTCTACTCTACCATGGGTATGATTGTTAACACTGACAAAGCAAAAGTTATGATGATCAAATCCAAGAAGGACACTTGCGCTAATTTTATGTATGACAATAATAACTTGGAGGAAGTGTATTCTTACAAGTACCTAGGAATTGATATCCATCACAAGCTCAACTGGAACGATAGCATTGAGAAAAGGATCAATGGGGGATGGAAAGCTTATTTTGGTCTTGAAAATAATTGTAAAACAGCAAACCTCGTAGTGTGGGATAAAAAGAAGTTCCTCTTTGGAACTTTAGTCACTCCTGTTATCTTATATGGCTATGAAGTTTGCGGTTGCAGCATCTCCAGAGAATCATGGAGAAAGATTGAGCAAATCCAGAAGCGTTTTATAACTTATAACTTGAAGATTAAAAGTAATACACCCTATCCTATTCTCCTTATAGAAGCAGGTCTTTCTCCAATTGAGAGCCTAGCTATGCTCAGGTTTCTGTTGTACAAGCACAAGCTCAATAACATAGACAATCATAGACTTCCTAAGCTAGCTTTAATTCCAGCCAAAACCACCTAAGCTTACCGAGGATGCATAAGACACACGGGCCTGGTTAAACTATTGGAGATCAATGAAATGATGCTTTGGAAAACATAAATAACATTAAAGATATTGTTACTTCTTAAGTTCAAAGAAAAATTGTGGTGTGAGAAAGATTTAGCGTCTAAAAGAAAATTAAGTTATTATTAAGAAGGTCATCAACCCCACCCTTGAAGATCAAAAGTATCTCTCTATTTTAACTAGCTCAAAGAAAGAAAATTAATATAGCAAAGATTAGAATGAACTCTCATGAGCTCCATAGTGAAACAGGCCATTGGGTAGTTCCTAAAATGCCATGGATGGAAAGGATCTGCCATATTTGTGAGAATAGGAGCATCAAGGATGAAAACCACTTCCTCTTAGAGTTCCCTGCATACAACCACATTAGATCTCAATTTGACAACCTTTGTTACAATACTGACCTTCCTAGCCTTTTACAATGCCAAAATTATAGTGAACTCGGGAGGCTTATTTCCAAGCTTTTTGAGCATAGGAATAAAATCTTAAATCAAAATAAATAATTTGTATTTTTAGGTCCGATAGATCATTATTTGGTCTCAGCAGACGTTAACCATCATCATCATCATCATCAATAGATCCAAGGTAGTTCAAATCCCTTGGTTTGATTTAGGGAGAGGAGATGAATTGTTGATCAAAGTAGTGTGCTGAAAAGAAATTACTTTGGAGACTCTACATAGTTACTTTTGAGACTGTATATATTAATATTATTATTAAGTTGGTTATCTTGATTATTATCATAAATATTAATTCTTTTAATATTTTTGGATGATCCGCATATAAAGACTTAATAGTAAACCTAAAGTGTAAAAAATAAGACAAGCATTGCTAAAATAAGTACCAATTTTTATGAGTTTCATATTGTTCAATTTCGAAAACACTAATGAAAGATTCTATTGCATTTTTGACATTATGAGAATTGAGAATGGAAAGCACTTTCTCTTAAATGGTCTAGGTTATACTCATATTAGATGTAAACTAAGACAGACATATAAATTAAATGTTGGGTAAATGGAGAAGGGCATCAATATATACTAAAGATCAAAACACTCCATCATAATACATTAAAGGTTGCTAAAATTTAAAGGGTCATAAAAACTAACTAAATTATAACATTATTAATAATACTAATAAAAAGAGTTAATATTTAATTATATATTATATTATATATATATATATATATATAATATATATATATATATATATTATATATTTAATAACATTTATCCATCGAAATTTATCCCACTTTATAAGAAAAATTATTAGTTCCTCAACACCACATATCCAAAAAATATTTCAAATTATTTTTTATATTACCAATTTTTTCACGTTTTAAGTCAAAAAAATTATGAGATCTTAAGTGTTTCTTTATACGCTTACACAAAAATAAAATGCTAAAAAAAACTAAATAATTATTTAACATTTAAACATTTGATAAATCATTTTTCATAACCATCATCATCAATTTCTGTAATTATAAATTGAAAATAATAAAAATAATATTCTAATATCCAGATATCACACTATTAAATTCCAACTCTACAATAAGTATGCTAATTAATAAATTTTATTTTTAAAATTGAATTAGTTTGAATTAATATTTATTATCCAAATACATTTTTCTCCCATTTTTAGTGAGAAAAATTTCATTTATCATTGAAAATTACATTCTATATATATAGAAAATTAAGTTTGCTATAGATAAATATGTATTCGGTCTCCATATATACATAGATGTGTATTCATTAACCCATAAGTAACGACCTTCACCAAAAAAAACCTCACATAGAAAAGGTGAGATCCCTGAAGAAAATATACAAAACAGCATAAAGAAACTGTTGATAACTGTTTGCAGAGTGGGAGAAACAGTGTAGCCCAAAAGATCATAAAGATGTTGACAGTAAGAATCTGTAATTATAGAGATAGAAAGAGTTGATAACAGTTCGCAGAGTGTAGAAACCGTGCAGCCCAAAAGACCATAAAGAAGTTGACAGTAAGAACCCGTAATCATAAACATAAAAAGACAACTTGGCGAAAGAGAATATAATTAAAAATTTATATTTAAAATATCCATCTATATAGATTTCTAATTTTATTTAAAAATTTATTTTTTAACTAAAATTTATCTACTTATTAAAATAATTATTTCTTTCTTTTCTGATTATTTTATCAAGATCATGACACCCACTGCCGTGAAGCTGGTCCATACCATAAATGTGGAAGAAGGGCAATTGAATGACAACAACATATTAATAGAATATATACCGTAAATGTGAAAGAGGGCCAATTGGATGACAACAACATATTAATAGAATATACGAACATGAAAAGACAACCCCATAAAGCGAACTGAACCAGAGGCATCATGGATAGATTTTTATGAACTGAAAATTCTATAAAATTCAAATGAATGACATCCATAAGAATACATAAACGAGAATAGGAATAGATCATGTTTCAATCTTGAAAAGACAAGAAGTTCAGAAGTTGAGATTATCTTTATGGTATAGATTTTGAAAATACTTTAAAATTTATTCGAAAGTAACCAGAATAATTGGTTGCATATTCCAAAAATATGGTGAAATTCTTTAAATTAACTCACTGCTATCCATTGAGTTTGGAAATATTTTGAAATCTACCATCTGAATAAGTCCAGCTCGCCCAGCCAGCTGCCAGCTAAATATGAAATGGAAATTCTAAATCAAAATATAGGACCTAACGCAACCATAGACATAAGTTTCTTGTCATTCACAGAATCGGCAAACCATTATTCCGAATACCATTGATAAAAAAATCATAATATCAACGAAACCTAATCCTACGGTCTTATCCAAAAGAGAATAATAAAAAGAGAATAATGAATAATAATGTGGCATGACACATATGCATACGATATTATGAATTCAACTTCAGTGGTCAAAATTTCGATCTAGAAACATGCGCAGCGAACAGATTTTTATGGTGTACCGTTAAATATAATAGTCAATAAATTTAAAATTTCGATATTATGCTCTTAAATTAAAGCCTTGTGATTTGAGGGCATGGGTAGTTATGTGGAGCATGTGCACCGCCTGGAAAAAATTCACAACACTATTAGCTTCAACCCCAACTCACACTTGCTTGTCGTTAATGTGTACGGACAAAAGTGCTGCCCAAGCAAATCGAGGAAAACATGTCATGCCAAGTACTATATAGTCATAATTTTCTCTGGTAAATTTCTATCAAAGAATAAACAAAATGTCAAGTGACCATACTCCTTTTTGTGAAAACTAATATCATTGGGTTTGGGTACTTAACCATACCTGTGGAACACACAAAATGGCCAACATGAGTTTGTCTCGGTAGACGAACAATTTCATATTGCTATCAATTGAAGTCTCTTCCCTATGATATCGGGATGTTGGGGATTTCTCCAAAACACATCTTTGACAAAAAGATTACGTCTAATCCAGTATGAAACCTCGGAGATGGAACCCCAAATCCAATATGAAACCTTTCAGATCGAACCCTGAATTGCTGCGATTTTGGGAGGTCAAGATACTTGGTAAGATATGGCATAACTGAATTCTAGAGATTTGGTAAACTGAGAAAAACACTTTTTCATTACCATATACGACATATATTTGTGTCCCAATTCAAGTAACATATTAATTCCAATTAACTCGACTTTTAGGGTCTGATATTTCTAATTAAAAAAATGTATGGTAATCAAAGAAAAGGAAATTATACTATCGTATGTAAATATATTATAATTAATTTATGGAGAAATTTAGATTTTCAAAAAGTCAATTTATAATTGGTACATGATACAACTACAATTTATACACATAGGAAACAGGCATTTCTAGAATAACATCTCATAATTTTCACTATCAAAACCTATAAATCACATGATGTACATGGAAGCATTACTTCCAACACAGTCTCTTAATGCTTAATTGTAATAAATATTGAAAACACACATTAGATAATAACTGAATATATGTCACATTTATGTGATATGGTCATCACTATCATTCACATCCACTCTTAGATCTCATAATTTGTGCTCTTTTATTCACCACACTTTCTCGCTTCCCACTTGATCCATTTAAGACATAATCACTTGAGACCATCCTTGATGTATTTTGAAACTTCTAGACCTTTGAAAGGACAATCTCGATACAAAACCATCCCATAAGACTGCTTTGAATCCACGACCCTCCAGAGTATTCATGAGTTATCTAAGATAGCATAATGTCTTCAACACACAATTCTACAACTTGAACTCGAATAAAATAAAATAACCTCGATTGATCCTCATCAAGCACAAAGGGTCACTGGTTTGAAACTACGTGTACTTAAATCTCCAGGAACACGACGCGTTAAATTAGTTTATTCAATGTTCTCTGTGGTTTTCATCATTTGAAAAGTATCATTGTCACAACAACCATAACACTAAAAACAACACCATGCAACACACACTATCCACATGTTCAACTCACATCGTTTGCTTAGACTCTAGATCTATATACAAGAAGAAATCTACATATGATGATAAAAACAATGTCTTGCTGCAAAAAATCTAATTATAATTGTTGCATTTGTGCGGCTCTAACATATTTAACACCATGGACACGGAGGGACATCCATGTGGATGCCAAGTTAACTATGTTTGGCATTTCTTTTCCCAACTTCTATAATCACAAAACTCAAAGAGACATTAGTGAGGCAATCAAATCCAACTATTTTACTTAAAAGCATATTCAACCAATCTAATTGAAATATCAATTTCAATCTATGGATGTGCCCTTGATGAAGCTGATAAGTTTTTTGGTGATCTCCCTAGAGTGGTCTTTCCTACTAGTTGCAACAACAAATCCTCTTGTTTAGCAATTTCTTTTTACTATGTAGCAAAACCAAAACAATAGGTTATAAACTCACACAATCGAGCAAATAAAAAATATTTTACAATCTTGTAATCCAACCTATGTACATAGAAATATCATGGTTAAAACTATATGATCTTAACATCTAAAATCAAGGTCAATTCAACCAACTTTATACCATATTATAAAAATATTGCGAACACAACACAAAACCACACTATTTTTACTCACCCCACACGATTTACATATATAAAAATATAAATCACTTACTTCTACCATCTTAAATATTAAGAAAGCAAATCTATGATTAAAACATGAACCAGCTACAATTTACATAAAAAAAACAACTACTTCTAGAAAACACTAACTATTTCTAGAAAAACACTAACTATTACTCTCAGAATATATGAAACACATGACCATAAAAACATTAAGTACACCATGTCCAAATATACCATCAAGTAGATTCTTACAAAAATTGATCTCATTTACAAAGTACATTTCAAGGTCTGCCATTTAGAGTAAATTCACGTGATATATGTGAATAAACTATTCGCAACTTTATATTTCTGTTTCCTGAAGTAACATTAGAATACTTCCTGATCCTCAATATGACCGTTTGTAAATGCTCTTTCATTTAACTATAAGTTATACTGGTACGTATCAACGACAACCAAATGTGATTTGAAGTTAATTTTGTGAATTTTTTTCGAGGGTGTGCACATGCTAGTCTACGTGACTTTTCATTCCCTCAAATCACACGGCGATCCATATAGGTAGCTATTGACTTTTCCTTCTCTCAAATCACATGGCGACCAATATAGGTAGCTATTGGTTTATTAATGAGCGGGATAGTTTAGGTTATTCAGTTTATTTAACCAAATACATTATTGAATGGGTAATATATATTGTCTCATTGATATATATTACCATCCATTAATAAACCAATAACTCTATTTATATTTGGTTAATTTGAAAGGGTAATATATATTGTCTCATTGATATATATTACCCATCCATTAATAAAACAATAACTCTATTTATATTGTTTAACCAAATCACATGGACATATATGCTGGCTGCGCACGTTTCCGCATCATATTCCTGTGAAGTTGCGTTCATCATATTTCTGTGTCCCGCAATATTCACGTGTTTTGGTCGATGGGAGCAGCATCAACGTTTCCGTATCATATTCCTGTGAAGTTGTGTTCATCATATTTCTGTGTCCCGCAATATTCACGTGTTTTGGTCGATGGGAGCAGCATCAACGTGGGTTGAAATTATGAAGCTTCCCATCGATGCGAGGTTGAGTAACATGAGTGGATAATGTGTGGGCCATTGCGTTTACGACCAGTTTATTTGAGAGAGATTGACATTTACGACCACTTTATTTGACAGAGATTGACATTTCATACATTTCCGACTTGCTTTATTAAAATTAATTAATAATTTATAAAAATAAATTTAATTTATAGTTTATTTTCTTATTTGGATTTTTTTTGGAAGTTTGGTAAGATTTTTTTTTTTCGTGTTTATATAGGTTCATTATTCACTTTATTATCGTGCTCGGGGAAGAGTAGGATAGGATTTGAAGCGAAGATTTCTGGTTGAGACTTCATTTCCACAGCCATTTATCACTTTGAGCTACCAAAAATAAATTTAAAAAAATAATTTATAGTCTATTTTTTTTATTTGAACTTTTTTGTAAGTTTGGTAGGACTTTCCCTTTTTCGTGTTTACATGTCCATTATTAACTCTGTTATGGGGAAGAGTAGCACAGGATTTGAAGCCAAGGCTTCTAGTTAAAACTTCATTTTCACAGCCATTTACCACTTGAACTATCAGAGAACATTTTTATTTGAACTTTAAATTGATTTTATAAACCAATTTCTTTTATTTCAAATTTATAAAAAATATTATTTATAAATCATTTTTTCTATTAAACTTTACAATGGATTATTATTTATAAATCAATTTTCCTATTTGGACTTTAACCATGGAATAATTTTTTTACGGACTTTTTTATTTAAACTTTAAAAAAGATTTTATACTAATTTCTTTATTTAAAACTTTATAAAAAAATATTATTTATAAATCAATTTCTCTATTTGAATATTAAAATAGATAAACTTTTTAAATACAAAACATGCTATGATATTTCGCACAACTATCTTGATATTTTAGTAAAACAATATAATACATCTTCAAACTTTGAATAATCATTTATAAATCAATTTCTCTATTTGAACTTTACAATGTATAAACTTTTCACGTACATAGCATACTCACCGTTCACACAACTATCTTGATATTTCCGTAAAGCAATATAATACATCTTCAAAATTTAAACAGTCATTTTTTATGTTTGTTAAGTTAAGTTTAATATTTGAATTTTTAGCTTTCTTTTTTCAACTTCAATAAGTATTTTCGTAATATTATATATATATTTATGTATTAAATAAAATTCAAATTTTATAAAATCTTATATTAATATTCACAATTATAAATATATATTAATAAAAAAAAATTGGTTTCACTCATTTTTCTTTATAGTAATATATATCTATGTTAATCTATTATGTTATGTTAGGCGATATTAATTTTTAACAATAAAAATTTGAATTTTTAATATATATATAAAATATTGAAATATCTTATTTAATATTATAAATTAATATATTTATTAAGAACTACATTGTCATATTAAAATATTATTTTTTTTAATATATATCAATATTATTTAATTTTACGTAAAAAAAAATATGTTATTTATGAGTTATTATAAAAAAAAAATTATTATAATTTTTTTTATAATTTTACATATCAATTTTATATTAAAAATGGAATGAATGGCAAATCCCTTCTTTTATTAGAAAAGAACATGGATTATTAAAAATTAAATTATTTTTCTTAGTAATAGAATATTTTAGTATGACCAATATATATGTTGTATGTATGTTTGTATATAAGAAGTCTATATTTAAATATATTAGTTAACATGAATATTCAAACTTTTTTTAGGTTCAATACTCACATATTTATAAATTAAATATTATTATTATTATTATTATTAACTTTTAATTACATGTAATCTCTTAGAGTTGATATAAAATATAGACACCCACAGATCTCGGTGCTCGTGGGAGGCCACACACACTCTCCTAGATCAATTGATGACCCTCAACACATGGTGCAGGTCACTCAACAAATGGTATTCATGAAGATTAATTCTCCCTCGATTCATTCTCTAGCATTGTACTCTACTCTCAAGTCTGTCAGCTTTGGCATTAAAATCCCAAGGGACGTGGCATCCCAACATTTTCCCCCCCTAGTATTTCTTCTCAAGGCAGCATTTTTCCCTTCCGCTACTACTCCACGTCATGTGGCCTCTTCCATCAAAACATCAACAGCAATAGAGGTAAGGGACGACACCCTAATAGAGGTACGGGTTGTGGACATCCTCCAACCACCTTTGATGAAGCATCCATTGCTGCTCTTTTCAGATATGCCATTCCCAATCATATAAGGAGAAAGGTGATTTTCATGGACGAGAAAGAGACTCATAGAGGTCATCCAATGCTTTGGTCCCTACATAGCCTCCTCACTTGCCAAATCAAGGAGAGGGAGCAAGAAAAATTGAAGGCCACTAAATGGATTGCAGATCTCTTTACCTACCATAGCCACTCTTCCTTCCTCAAGTGTCCTCTTTGACTCTCAACAGACCTATGAATCCTCCTCCCACCGCGCACTTCCCCTCCCCTCTAGTGGTTGATGCTCTCCCCCTCCCCCCTCTCTCACCCAATCCTAGTCCCTTTCGATGTTATATCCTAGAAAAAGTTCTAGCAGACTTTGGCAATGTGCAGGCTCATAGAAGTTCCCAAGTTCATGACGACTCCATCGCGGCTTCAATGTGGCTTCAGGGTAGCAAGTGCTAACCTCTTGGGCATCATGGCATGCATCAGGTTAGTTAACTTCAAAATGGTTTGGTTCATTGGAAACTATCATTTTCGTGTGCACTTGGTATGGAGGAACTAGGCTCACAGTCTCAATTTTTTTTTACAACACCAACTAGCACACAAGCAACACGGAGCCACTAGGTTCAATGCTTCAATTTTTTCTCATTGTCAACATGTTTTTAAGGGTGTATTGGCTCAAAAGCTTGAGCTCTGCTTTCCCCTTCAAGGAGCAAAGAATTTTTTGTTTCTTTCTCTAGTTTCCTTGCTCAGAGGGAGAGGAAGAGGTCGCTCTCATAGTTGTACATTATGTATTTTTCCTTTCTTAATATAATGCAGATATGTTTGCTTAAAAAAAAAGATATAAAGCATAGACATCAAAATATTTTATTTGTGGCTGTCAAAGTAAAAGTGAAATATTTTTACCACAACTCCTTCATATTAGGTTGTAATTTAAAATTAAATAAATAAAACTAGCGCAATAAAAATGAAATTCTTAATGTTTTATAATGTTTTCAATTAAATTAATTAAATTTTAAAATAAATCCATCAAATTTATTCCATTAATAACAAATTGGTTAACACAATATTTTATAAGAATAAAATGATATATATTTAATTTATATAAGAAAATAATATTTCTTTATAAAATAAATTCGGAAGAGATAATTAATTTATAAAATTAAAAATAAAACTTTTATGAACATAAATGTTTAAAAAATTGAATTAAATACTATTTACAATTAGGAAACCAATAATATATTATCGGTAAAATCAGATTCACGGTTATGAAACATGTTCATTGTTTTCTCATTATAGTTTTATTTTATTGCTTTGCATATATATTTTAGTTCAAAAGATTGTTACATAATTAAATTAAATTACGGTATTTTATTAGATATAATTTTAAATTTAATTTAATAAAATAAAGTATGAATCGATATATTAAATATTAATTTTAATTTTATTATTTATTTTTGTGATTTTTTAATTAGATAATGTTTATAATAATTAAAATATAAATTTAATGCCTGCAGAGGTTTGGTCTCGTGGCCGACGTATGATCTGTTAAGTCATCCGTGTTGTTGTGCAGGTCACGAGTTCGAGTCTCTTCTTATTCAAGAGTCATTCTTGCGGGCTTGGCAGTTCTTCCTAGAGGTTATAGTGACAGCCAATGGGATTATCATACGTGAGTATGATACCACCACCATTGCTAATTCGGCTAGTCAACAAAAAAAATGCAAATTTAAAATGAATGAAAAAAACTATATCACATTAATTATCATCTTTGAAGCTCTATATAGTAGATATTAATAAACTCTATACAGTAGATATTATTATTAAGTTGTTTTTTTAATTAAGTTAAATATTATTTTCATTAATATTTCTCAATGATTCACTGTAAAAAAAAAATTAATACTAATTTGTATTTGTTATTTGTTGATTTACCACTGAGTTTAATAGTGTAAAAAAGAATATACACATTTTTAAAATAATTATTAATTATCGTGAATTTTATATTGGTCAATTTCTAAAATGCTATAGCATGAAAGAGTAATATGATGGCACTAAGAGGGTTCATGTAAACTAGTACAATAGTAAAGGTTGACAAGCATCAATTTATTATATAATAAGAATCAAAACACTTATTTTATAATATATTTAACTTCCCTAAAATCAAAATAATCATGAAATCACTTCTGAATCTAGCCAAAGCCCCGACTTGCAGCTCAAGTGACATTGGCATTGGCATAAGGATGTAAGTCTTGGTTCAACCATTGGGGGATAAAGGAGGAAATCATATGGAAGAATAAGGATAATATTAAACATACTATTACTTCCAGATTTAAGGATAAGTTGTGGGATGTTAAAGAGGTAGAGGGAAAAGTGAAGCTAAGGTTTTATAAGGAGATGATCAACTCGAGTCTTGCTAACCAGAATTATATTTCTCCCTTGACCACAACTACGAATAAAACGAACATTGTGAAGATAAGAACTAATTCTCATGATCTATGAAACAAGGCATTGGTCTATTCCCAAAACACCTTGGGACAAAAGAATATGCCACTTTTGTAATAATAAGATGCTTGAATATGGAAAAATATTTCTCTTGGATTGTTGATCTCCTACCCACATCCTTTCTCATTTCCACACTGACAAACTTTTTAATTTGTTAAGTCAACAAAACTATAGTGATCTATGAACACTTCTTTCCTTCTTTTTATCATAAAAATAAAATATTAAAGAGTGGAAATTAATCTCTTACTTTCTCAAGGTCCAATAAAACACATTGGTATTAGTGGATGTTAGTCATCATCATTGAAATCGTTTTTAATTTTAATTATAAAAAGAATTAATATATAAGTAACATATATACATTTCAAAAAACATGGAACAACATTCTTATCCATGGAGATTTACCCTTACTCTGTGGAGATACTTCATGTTTAAGTAGGCTATGTTACAATACCATGGGCAAATATCATGGCTTATCAATACAACATACAATACCATGGCTTATCAAATTATTTGCTACATTACCAATGTTTTTGGTAATGTAAATAAAATGCTAGCATATTCTCAGTAAACTCCATCATCATCATCATCATCATCATCATCATCATCATCATCATCATCATCATCATCATCATCATCATCATCATCATCATCATCTCATCATCATCATTCATCATCATCATCATCAATCATCATCATCATCATCATCATCATCATCATCATCATCAAATAAAAATATTATCTTATTATGAATATCTATTTATAAATAATACAAAATATGTTAAATAATAGATTTAATTTTAAAATTCTCCATACTAAATTAGATTAGATCAACCATTTATTAATTAAAAATACATAAAATTGTCTAACTTATCATTTTTAAAATACATAAAAATCTTTTTTATTTATAATTATATATATATATATATATATATATATATATATAAATGAATTTATGAATTTATTAAAATAATCTTTCTAGATCATTTTATAATTTCATGGCACCTTATGCGATGAAGCTCATCCATACCATAAATGTGTGAACAAATATGAATGGAATGACAACCAAGATAATAGAATATATGAACAAGAAAGGAGGAACTGAACTAGAAGCATGGATGGATAGACTTTGATTCTGAACTCATAGTTATTCATATTAATGATATTTTAATAATATTTGATTTTAGAATTCTCTTATCTATAACGATTTTTTGAAATAATTTTTCGATTAATTATATAAAATTGTTTCTTGTTTAAATCTAATTCATTGATTTGTTTTTCACTTTGCCTTTGAAGATGAATTTCATTAATAAGTTCCATATTCGAAAAAAAAACATTTTATATGATTAATTTGATGGTAGGTTTTAAAAATATCTTAAACAAAGCAATTAATTATAAATTCCAGAAATATGTTGAAGTCAAATTATTAACTTAGCCACTATTAATTAAATTTCGAGATATTTCAAAATCTATAACTTACATAGACCAACAAAACTTGGGATGTCAATCCTGAGTTAACCAAATAGTTCATCCATATCACAATCAGGCACATAAATTTCTCGCCATTCCTCATTTTCTTGAAGTTTCATAGAATCCACAAATTATTATTCGAACTAGCATCGATTGATCATTCATAATATCAATGAAACCTAATCTTACTACCATCGATAATACTAAGGATTATGTGGCTTGATGTATATGATGACGATATAACGAACTCTACTTCACTAGTCGAAATTTGATGTAGAAATATGCGCAACGAGCAGATTTGCATAATGTACTCTTAAAGTAACATCATGTGATTTGAGGGCTTGGGTAGTCCTATTACAACATATTAATTTCAACTCACATTTGTCTGTCGTTATTGCGTACTAGTAAAGGTAAACTTTGCACAAGAAAATCAAGGAAAGTTTGTGTAGTATAATTTATAGGTGTGAGATGGCATTTACTCAATCAAATTGAGGATGAAATGGCAATAATATTCCAAGATTACTTGACGATAGGGAATATACATGTGTAAATGAATACTTTATTCACATATATGACAAATATGAAGTGAATCTTGATGTAAGTAACAACTTTTTGTCGTGTTCATTGGCTCTCTCTCTTAGACTCTTCTTTTTATAAATACTTTTCTCGTTAGCACATGCTCATGTTGACCTGAAATCTTTCCAAATACTTGAACAAAGTCATTCTGTATGATTTTTGATTGGACATATTGTTTTCCTTCTATCTAGGAATAAACAAAATGTCAAATGTCAAATGACCATACTCTTTTTGTGATAACTAGCATCATTGGGTTTTGTTACTTAACCATACCCGTGGAACACATCACAAAATGGGCAACATGAGTATGAAAATTCATGTGGGAGAGACAGAAATATTGCTATGAATTCAAGTCTCTTCCCTAGGATATAGGGTATTTCTCCAATACACAAATTTTACCAAACTTTAATTTCAATCCAATATGAAACCTTACACTTGGAACCTTGAACTACTATTGGTAGAAAATGATGAAATTAGTGACCATGTGACTAAAAAAGTTAGTCACCACAAGTTTTCTAATTGAAATACTATAAAAAATGAGCAATCTTAAGTCACCCAACTAAAAATGACTAAGATAAATGACTAATTTAGTCTTAGGTTAAAATATATGACTACATAATAATTAATGCGACTAAAAAAGACTAACGTGAATGACTAATTTAGTTTAGGAATAAAAATATGAATACTTAAAAAGTACTACAATAATACAAATTAATCATTTATGTTAATCATTTTAATTGTGGTAGATGAATGGCTACACAACAAGGATCTTATGAGCCAATTGTTCATGTTGTTGATGTAGTTCTCACATGACACAAAAAATTGATGGTCTGTTGTAGCGAGAAACTCTATGATGGTTTTCATAGGTGCCCAACCTATATCAATGAGCTAAATTCTATTGCTAAAGCTTGTATGTAATGAAATGATTATATTCAAGCCTACTGTAACATGTTGCACTCACATGCTTATTAGAGTGTTAAGAATCATTCTTTCTTCACACCTTGTTTGATCCTCTCCTTAAATTACCACCTTAAAGGAATGCATCAATTATACCTATGAGGTGTGAAATTGGTATCCTTCTACCAAATACTAGAGAAACCTTCTATGTCCTAGTTATATCTATATTTTGCTACATTTTTGTCATTTCCTTTTGTTATATGTATGTGTGGAGATGCAAATACCTTTGCTATATTTTATAAGAGGATCATGACATTATAGGTGAGTAATGAGGCATAACCATTTGATTTGTTTGCATATTATTAGATCTGTTTTGGCATATTCTAATAACATTGCTCATCATTGATGTCACATACTCATGGCCTCTTGTGCTCCTAGGAGGTTAATCATTCTTTATTCTATTACATTAACTTGGACACTTAGCACAATTGACAATATTTTGCAAATACATGAACATTAAACAATATTGACAATATACCCCATCCAATGGCCATTTTTAATTTTCTTTTTAAATAGTAAAAATACTTTTAATTTAAAAATATAATCTAAATTAATTTTTAATTCATTAAATAATTTTTAATTTTTAATATAAAAAATAGATTAACTACTGAAAATCCGAATATTCTTATAAAAATAAATAAAAAAAAAAAAAAAAAATTAAATTTCCCCAAGAAAAATTTTAACTCAACCCAATCCAAAACAAATAAATAAAATATTAGTGTTTGCTTTTGGCAATGGTTAAGAGAGATTAAAGCAAAAAAAATAAAAAAATAAAAAATTCTTTTCGTGACACTTAAGAAACATTTAAGCCTACAAAAGGGGTTTATAAAACCCTTTTTTTGATGTTTAATTTATGGTTAGCTCTAAAAATGCACGTCATGAATGTCGAAATGAGCAAAGACGGTCAATGCTGAAATGAGCAGAGAGGGCTGAAATGAACAGAGGCCAAGCCAAGGTGTTGTTAAAGATCTGGAGAAGCACCTAGATGGTCGGCCCTGAAGCTCATTCAATTTTACAGTCATGCAATTTAGTTTATGGTTAGCTCTGAAAATGCACCTCATGAAAGTTGAAATGTGCAAGCCGAGTTTATTTTATGGCTAGCTCTGAAAATGCAACTCGTGAATGTCAAAATGAGTAGAGAGGGCCAAAATGAGCAGGCCGAAATGAGCAGAGATGCCAAGCCAAGGTGTTGTTAAACATATCGAGAAGCACCTAGATGCTCAGGCATTGGAGTTCATTTGGTCTTACAATCACTTGTGCAGGTGAAAATCCGAGCCATGATTTTGATTCTCTTAAGGAGGTAGAGCACATAGGAAGAGACATTTTTAGGTCACGATTAGCACTACTTACACAGAGCATTGTTAAGGCCCACTTCCTCACTTGTGTTCGGAGGTAGGAGGCAGACTGAGGTAGGAAGCCAAGTAATCAACGTATGTTTATTGCAAATGATTTCAAGGAAGTTGTCTGTCGTGTACTGGATTGGTTTGTTCTATTATCTTCAAATTGGTTAAATGTGGAGCCTATTGAGTACATTAATATGCAGTTTTTTGTGTATCAAATGATGAACTCTGAAATGACAATGCATTTCTCTCTTATGACATGTTTCCATAATTTGTAGATATATATTTGATGTTTAAGAATATCATTCTTACTCCTTGAGCGGATCAAAATGTACACCATGCTCATTTTTGTCATGGGAGCTCAGGTTGTATTCCCATCATTTGTTAAGGGATGGTACTGATGGTTGAATATTTTTCATAGATAATTTTTTTGTAATAAGTATAAGTTATAGGTAGTAAATCTTAACCCCTGCTTTTAAACTAGAATCAGCTAGATCTTGTGTTTCTGATTTGTTTTTTGCAATATAAAAAATCTCTCTTTTCCCTCTATATTTTTTCCTATTTTCTTGTATGGCATTTTGGTGGGCTGGTTACCTATTCTTGGATTTTGATGGGATTGTCTTCTTTTTTATGAGTTGGTAAGGTCCAGTGTTCGAGCATGCTCAACATTGGTTAGACTCCCAAGTTCTGTTATGGTTTGTACGATGATTGTACATTCTGTTTATCCCCAAAATATGAGAACTTGCTAGTAAAAGTGCCTAGGAAACTCTCAGAAAATCTCTCTGAACACTTTTAGTGTAGCACCTACAAACTCTAAAAATCAATTAGTTAACCTCTTCATGCCTTATGATAACTTGAGGTAGACCCTAGCTATAAATTTTATCTCATTGAGGGGTAACACAATAGATTCATATATATGTAGAATGGATCTAGTTTGCACATGTTTTCTAAATTAACCTAAAAGAAATTATATACCATGACCTAGATCAAGGAATTAGTGGGATGAATTGATTTAGTGGTTGCATTTCACATTGTTAGCTCCCTGTGGTGACTTAGTAAGAAACAAACTAGTTATTGCTAGAGGCAAAACTTTCTGCTAATTCCTAACCAAACAAGCTTGTCATTAGATAATTTAAATCATTTGCATCTAGTATTTTTGGTTAATTGAGTCTCTGTGCTGGAAACAGTGTTGAACTTGGTTGATAAAATGAATTAACAAATATTTTGTGTCTTTGGAAATGAGTTTTGTTTCTAAATCATAGTAATTTTTCCATATTTGGGTATAAGAGGTTACAACTATCAGTAGACATAGATATATCATTTTTTAGTTTTCTTTTTCATTTTATAACTTTCCTCTATGATAGTTTGAGGGTTTTACATACATAGGCAGACTGTAATACTTTGGTTCTTTTGGCTTTAAATTTCTCCTTATCTGCACCATCGAACATAATAAAGTCAAATTACTCTACTCAAAGTTAGACTTTTTGACTCTGATTTTTAAATGTGAGATGGCCTGAAAGAGCCTTCAAAATCTTGTGTGAAAATAGTATTTAGATGTTAAGCTTTAACTCCCATAAATAACAAAGAAATGGAGTTATATAAAACATGAGCTCGTCAAGGCAATAATAGACGATATTTTTTAGCTTAGGTGCACCCATCCACGGAATTACAATCTATTGTAGAATGAATGGGAAATGATTCCATCAAATTCAACATGAACAACATATCAGGAGAAATGAGTGGAAATGTGCACATACTATATCTCTGCCTTACCTTTTTAGAAGCTAAACATACTGACTTTCTTCTTGATGTTAATTTTGAACCTCTAAACAATGAAATTACCATTTCCCCTAACCCCACTCACAATGTAAACTGGCCCAGGAGGGTTGAACCATAATGTTGTTGCCTGACACAGGAAAACCTCTGAACAATGAAATTATCATTTCCCCTGGCCCCCCTCACAGATTAAACTAGCACAAGAGGGTTGAACCTTAATATTGTTTTCTTATACATGCAAACCATCCCACAAGGGGAAACTCTTAAGAACATGCCCTTTGGTGATTGGAACCCTAGTGGATGGATGGAGAAGCCACTGCCCTCACCATTGCCTCACAATCCCATTGGAAATGATGTTGGATATTCATAGATCTAGTTGGAAACCAACATTATTTTGTTACTTTTAATTTTTTCTGAAGTTGATAAATTTTTATTATAATATCAAACATTTGCAAGGATGGGAAACAAATGTTTATTTTTGATGAATGTGAAAATTCCTGACAAGGAGAAATGTATCTAAAATATCAATTGAAATGCTTTTCATACTTGTTTGTATACCCACATAGCTTAGAGATTGGGTGGAGGTTTTATTTTGTACATTCTATTTCATAGCTTTTGACTTTTTTGTAGCATTCCATTTTCACTACAAAATGTAGGATCTATGCTAAATATATGTCAAAATAAGAGTTGATGCCTAAAATATTTTAATAATATTGAACCTGACCATCATTGACTAATGGTAATAATACTCTTATGCAGACTAGTAAATGTCAAGGTATCACTAGAGTTGATCCCCCTTTAAAATCAACTCAACCAATGGAATCTTTGCCATTCTTGCCTAGTAAGGTAAGGTTTGAATATCTATTGTCAATGATAAATGATAAGCATGATGCATTTAATGGAAAGAATAGACAATATGGACCAGCCTTGAATCATCAAGAAACTACAAATGAACATTTTATTCAATAAATTACCAAAAAGAGGAAACTAGATGATACTTACTTTTCGCTAGCTAGTGAGTGGCTATGTGGGAGGCATTCAAGTGAACTCAAGGTAGAGAAACAAAGAAAACTAACTAGAGGTAAAGTAGTGGAAGACCACTTAGTTTCCCCAAGTTTGAACAAATCGAAACTACTATGGCACCCCAAAGAATACCTTGGTATGTATATCTATCTGTGTTCTCATTTTCACACTCTCCCACACAAACGATGTCCTTGTTTATGCTATTTTGTTTTCACATTATTATAACCATATTCATAAAATGCAAAGGAATACTAGAACTCTTTGAAAATTATACCAACATTGCCCTTAATTTAGTCTCTCAACAAACAATTTTTCCAAAACAAAAGCAATATAAATTATTTCTCTTTTGTTCTCAAAAATACATTACAGTCCATATACATAAGTATTTCATCAAGAAACTATTTGAATTTCAACAATTCTAGAGATTAGTAAACCAAAATATGAACATCCTACTACTCAACACTTAGTAAACAACTTCAAACTCCAACTATTATCTTCAAGCTTTCTAGCTAGTCGATTCCTTCTTCGACCAATAGGATCATACTTGTCTGACTCCCAGAAGTAGTCATTTTGATAAATCATATGCTCTTGTGTTAGGTTCTATAGAAGCAAGATGATAGTATATGTTGGAGAAGAATGTCTTAATGTTTTTCATCTGAGCTAGCATAAGGTGCGAATTCTTTTTCCCCATTTTGTAGTAGCCCTCCATCTAGCGTATAACCACATCATAGTCACCAAAAATCAACAATTTTGTCTCCCCCATGTATGTTTCCATTTTCATTAAGATCATTAGAGCCATCAACTCAACATAGTTATTAGTACTGCACCCAAGCTTGCATTGGAATTAACGAGAAGAGAATCATTTAGAAATAAGGTACCTCCTGCAATACAAAGAGTATGTTTCTCTTGTATTAATTTTAGGTATGTTTTATGCTTGGAGCAATTTATTTAAATTTTCATAGTTACCTCAATAGCTTCTCCAGATTAGCAATCACATCAGCATAATAGTAAATTTCCGATAGAACATAAACATAAATCATAGAATACAAGCCAAGACAAGAGGACATAAGATGTGGTGCTAGCAAGGGACAAACCGCTATTATGGGGAAATCCTTGATCAATTCTTGTTATATGTTATTCAATAGTTCAAGAGAGAGAGAGAGAGAGAGTACATATACAACAAAATTCAACACTTTGACTTATCTAAATAGGAACATAGATCATCTATAAGAAGATGATACATGACGTAGCTGAACTCTGTTGAAGACATGCTACTTCAACTGATTCTCCAAGGTGACTCCATCACCATGTTGCACCTATCATTGTGTTGCAACTTATCATCATGCTGCACCTCATTGTGTTGCACCATGCTACACCCATCATCATTATGTTGCATCTCATCATGCTTCACTAATCATGATTGTACCCAACACTATACTATTGCACCATGTTGAGCACTTCATTGCAGTATGCTGCACCCAAATGCATGTTGGAATACCTCATGATCCTGCTGCTACAATACCTCATCATCAATGTGCTACAATACATTCTTGCTACTGCTATATGTCTATCATTACCATGTTTTCCCATTGTTGCACCAATGTCCAACAACACTGATTTACACCATGCTCCACTATCACTACTACTTTGTGCACTCTGCAACACTATACATCATGTTATGCATTGCTACTCCTATGTGCACTATGTTGCATTGTAGAACATGTACTCATTGTTGCAACCATTGTTGTACCAATGTTGCAACATGTACCATTGTTGTCCCATGTACCATTACTTCACCATGTACCATCGTTGTTATGACTACGTTTCAGTTAGGGCATCATTGTGGCCCATGTCAGCCCTAAAACATACCCACACAGTCCCTTAAATAGTTGTGGCATCCTCCACAAGTATCCTCTGCCTCCACGCTACTGATCTGAGTACTTCACTACCCTCAAATAGTTCTATGCATGCCCTGATTTGGGGTGTTAAGGCTTGCGGCCTACGCAACCCTTGCTCTTATGCTCATGACCTGGTCAAAACAGAGATGCATGTCCATAAAATGTGCTCCAACAGACCTGCAGTCTTACCTCTTCATACTCTACCTATGTGTAGGTGAAAGCCTCTAAACAACTCCCTTCTTTTTTGTGTCTAAGTAGCCTTTGTTGAATGCAGTTAGGGCACCCTTTAGACAACGAGTTAGGGAGCCTCTTTACTGCTATTCAGGTTACCCTTAGGACAACATATTAGATGGGGGTTGTCTTCCTTGATAGTGTAGAGGATTAGGGAATCTCTTCTTCACAACATGACTGTTTCCTAGATCTAGGTCATGCATAGAGCTGTCATGAGCTAGGGCTCTCCTTGCACTGCGTTTGGACTTCATGCTTAGGCTCCTTTCTTCCTGCGTCTAGGGATTCCTCCTCTTAGACTTCTCTTCCACTAAAACCCAAAACAAGTGGAGAGAAATCAAGAGTGAATTGTGTGTACAAATGACTATCAAGTCACCTCCTTTTATACAAAAACATTGAGCACACATGGGGGTTATTTGGTTGCTTGGCGACCTTGATTAATTGTCCCATAACACAAACAAATTCATATATCCATGAATACTTATCAAAATTGGATGATATTTAGATCAATCCTACATCTCTCAATGAGGCGGGTCGAAGAAAAATATCAGCTATTGTAAATAAGATGACACACATGGAGTTTGGCCTTAGTTGCCAAATTTATCACTTTGTCTCAAATAGGGAGAACTCCATCCATTGATTCATCTGCCATCAATGCCCTACATTTCTTTCCTCTACTTTTTGTCTACTTTGCTTTTGCTCTGCACTACTCTACTGAACCATGAAGAAGAAGAATTTATAAAGAATGTCTCATACCATTCTCTACTGACCCAAAGTTAGTCCCATATGAAGAGAGTGTTTCATACCACTCTGACTAATCTGAGATCAATTCTCAAAGAGAGTGAGTTATATCACTCTTACTGACTCAAAGTCAGTTTCATTGATCCCAGATCAATATCACAAGAGAGTTTCTGAAGCCACTCATATTGACCTGGAGTCAGTTTTATTGATCCTAGATCAATATCAAGAAAGAGTGTCTCAAACCACTCATACTGATCCTAAATCAGTTCCAAGAGAGAGTGAGATATATCGTTCTTATTGACCTGAAGTCAGTTCCAAGTGATCCCAGATCAATGTCGGTCATCCTAGCATAAGGAGTACGGTAGATACACAATGCATCCATGAATACTACTATGGTCCCTATCCTTATTTCCCTACACATAGACTAAATGAGAGGTACTTCCCAGGAGTCCCAGACTACATGGGTAGGATGCCTCAGTAGGAGAACCACTCATCTTGCCCACAAGTTGCCACGGGGTATCACAGGGGAAGGCTGAACCATTCACCTTGTACACAGCGCACCACTAGGAGAGGGTCAGTCACCCTATGGTTGCTTGTTGCTCCAAGAAGTACCCCAAGCCCCTCGGAGCTCCTAGAGCTCAATGCATGCATAATACAAGATCCTCATAAGATGGTCTCTGAATAACTCCAAGTCATTATAGAAAGCCACTAATTTGACCTTTCCTCGGGGCTTTGACAGAATGTCTGTGACCTTCACATCAGTCCTAATGCGATGGAGCCTTCTTTCTCATCGACGTAACATATCCAAGATAAAGTGGTACCTAATGTCTATATTCTTGGAGCGATCATGACACACGAGATTCCTCAATAGTTGAATCCACCTCTGGTTGTCACAGAAGATCATGATGGTATCCATCATGTGTCAAACAGCTCATTAAAGAGCTTCCTCAACCAAGCAGCTTCACACGAGATCATACTCATAGCTATGTATTTTGTCTCAGTGGTGCTCAAAGCAAGTGTCTTCCACTACTTGCTCATTTAGGATATTGAAGCAAAACCCAAAGAGAACCAACACTCAGATGTCCTCTTTCGATCCTCCACATTGCTTGCCTAGTCGACATTCAAATAATCATGCAGCTTTACATTTCTAATAGTGCATCTCAATCCATGAGAGATTGTGTGACGAAGATATCTTAGAAGATTCTTGGCACTAATCTAGTGAGGCTCAACCATATATGAGCTCAACATGCTAACTACAAAAAAATATATCTGGATGGGAGTTCACCAAGAACATCAATGCTAGAATGATTTTATGAAACTTAGAGGCATTTCCCAAATTAGTTCTGGCATCCCTACCACGTAACTTATGAAAGTTAAGATCCATCGAGGTAGTGACGGGCTTGCAATTCACCATTCGAAATCTGAAATCCAACTCCCTCTTACTTTTGCAAATGAGAGGGTCTACACATGTCAGAAAGAGGTCATCCTCATAAGGTGCCAGTATAAGAGGTGTATAATCCGCAACCTTCAAGCAATGGCTTGGATTGGCTTCACTCCTAGTGAATCTCAACTTCATTAGATAGCTATCAACACTCTCATATGAAGCCCGAGATGTTAGCTCTAAATCATAGAAATTATTCTTCAACCTACATACATGATATTCCTGATCATGAATCTCAAACCCCTCAGGTTGTTCCAAACCTTGGACCTGCTACATGAGGGGAATGGTCCCCTTATAAGATTTTCCTTCACTACATCTCAAACATGTAACTTCATGCTCTTCTTGAATTCAAGCATCCCTGCCACCATCTGACTTACATTGGGTAGGGTCCCATAACAAGCAGACCTTTGGTTCTATAGATGAGATGTGTCAACTGACATGGTCCGTCATGGACTTCCTGCAACTTGAAACAAATTGCAAATCCTGAACCCATGAGTAAAATAATCTTTGAAAATTTCATTTTCAAACATGTACCTTTCCATTGATGAATGCCACCCTAAAACCTTTGACTTCCATTACCGAAATGGACACCACGTTCTTATTGTGATCAGGTACATAAAGAGCTTCTTTTAAATGAATGGACTTACCCTCATTCAATTGAGAGGTAACATTCCCTAGATCCTTTCCGGGATAGGTGGCATTGAATCCAAGTATAATCCCATAATCGTTTCCATCTCTACCAAATTAGAGAGATCACCCTTCTATCCAATGAGGTGCCTTGAAGCACTACAATTAATCAGCTAGATTCCCAAAGAGTGTGGAGGATAGAGCCAATATAAGATAATGCTTCTTTATCTTATCAGAAATAACATTTGATTCTTCATACCTGGGGTTCCTTGCTTTCTTTGAAGAGTCAGTTATTTCCTTGATGACCTGCATTACCTATCATTCCTCTGATCATTCAAGATGTCCCTGGAATGATTGTTATCACCTTAAAGTGATGTGTCCCTACCATTCAGACACTCCTTCACATAATGTTCGAACTTATTACAAACAAGGCATCTGCCTTTCCTTCCACCCTTAGATCCAGACTTCCCATTGAAGTGATATTTAGGTAGGCCATCAGATGCTTCTACTGTGCAACTAGGATAATATTCTCTGCTTCGACTTCAACCTTGGTGAATTTGAAGAGGGATGAGGAATCCATTGATCCTTTTGTCCTTTCCAATTATCTTTGGTGATTTCTATTTTACTCTTTCTTGGGCTTTGTCTTTGCCTCAACTCTAATACCATGTTAATTTTAGGTATGTTCTATGCTTAGAGAAATTTATTTCAATTTTCACAGTTAGCTCAATATCTTTTCCATATTAGCAATCACATCACCATAATAGTAAATTTCATATAGAACATAAACATAAATCATAGAAGGCAAGCCAAGACAAGAGAACACAAGATGTGGTGGTAGGCAAGGACAAACCCTAATGTGGGGAAACCCTTGATCAATTCTTCTTACATGTTCTTCAATAATCTAGCAGAGAGAGAGATTACATATACAACATAAGTCAACAGTTTGACTTATCTAAATAAGAGCATAGATCATCTCTAAGAAGATGATACATGAGGTAGCTAAACCTAGTTGAAGACATGTTGCTTCAACTGATTCTCCAAGGTGACTCCATCATCATGCTGCACCTATCATTGTCCTACACCTCATCATCATGTTACACCTATCATTGTGTTGCGCCTCATCATCATTTTGCACCTCACTATGCTAGACCATGCTGCACCCATCATCACTATGTTGCATCTCATTTTGCTTCACTAATCATGACTGTACCCATCACTGTATTGTTGCACTATGCTGAGCTCTTCATTGCACTATACTGCACCCAAATGCATGTTGCAATACCTCATCATCCTACTGCTACAATACCTTATCATCCTAGTGTTGCAATACATTATTGTTGCTACTATATGTCCATCATTACCACGTTGTCCCATTCCTGCACCAACGTCCAACAACACTGATCTACACCATATTGCACTATCACTACTACTGTGTGCACTATGCAGCATTGTACATCGTGCTATGCATTGTTTCTCCTATATGCACTATGTTGCATTGTACAACATGTACCTATCATTGCTCCCATTGTTGTATCAATGTTGCACCATGTATCATTGTTGTCCCGTGTAGCATTGTTGCACCGTGTACCATTTTTTTTATGACTGTGTTCAAGTTAGGGCATCACTGTGGCCCATGTTAGCCCTAGAACATACCCACACAGTCCCTTAAACAACTGCAACTTCCTCCACAGGTATTCTCTACCTCCAAGCTACTGATTTGAGTACTTTACAACCCTAAAATAGTCCTACACATGCCTTGATTTGGGGTGTTAAGGCCTGTGGCCTACCCAACCTTCCTCCAATACTCATGACCTACTCAAAACAGAGATACATGTTCATAAAATGTGCCTTAACAAACCTATGGTCTTACCTCTTCATACTCAGCCTGTGTGTAGGTGAAAACCTCTAAACAACTCGCTTCTTTGGTGTGGCTAAGTAGCCTCTATTGGCTGCAGTTAGGGAATCATCTAGATAGCGAGAAACAAATCTCTAAATAATCCAAAACAACAATCAAAAACACCTTGAACCACTGGCCATGGCAGCCAATGTGGAATGATGAGGACCTTGGTCAAAGCGTGCTGACTGAGGCCTATGGAGACTGCACAAGTGGTCAAAACAGCCCCTGGGAGCCCCAGATCAGGAAAAGGAGGTGCACTAATCGTGCATTACTGGGAAAACAAGGCTAAAATTGAAAATTTTTAAGCACTCGATCACGTTGGGAGTCGGTGAACCATGGGCGGAAAAACAAAAAGTGCTAAAGGACAAAGGCGGGACTTGTGCTCTAGAATACTAGCAGTATTGATCGAGGTGCCCATGAACAGTGAGAGGTTTTGGAGGAGAGCAGAGCGATCCCACTCAACAATCGATGCATGGTAGCGGAGGTGAGAGAAAAACTGCCGTGATCGCACGCTATCGGTCGAGCAAGTTAACCGCGCTCAACGTGCATATGACATTGGATCTAGAGGAGCCTAGATCGGACGGCTATGATTGCACCCGATAGAAAGAAGCAGAATTGACAGGGAATTAAGCCACGATTTAAAGGGATTTGGAGTCCGTTTAACCACCACGGTGGAGAAAGAATGTATCCATGGCATAACGGAAGAAACGAACTGACGAAGCATGCTGGCACCAGTTAGATGGAGACATGTGACCACTTCCCAAGCATTCATGCTGACGGTGAATAGGGAACTCCAAGCGCAGCTGCAGAAGGAGAATCGATGCAGGCGAGAGAGGAACTGAACAGGCATAGGTATCAAATGATTAAAGCCATGAACAGAGATAGTCGAAAAGAAGAGGAGGATTGAGAATAGTCCAAGCAACCAAGAGAGATAGTGAACAGTGAACCCTGAGATGAGGACTGAACATAGAGAATAGTAAAGCCAAGCAGAGGAGACAGAGGGTCGAGCTGACCACACGCAACATCGAGCACCAAAGAGCTTGAAGGTTCAAGCCTTCCCATAGAGGAATCTGTCTAGATTGAGCATCATAGTTGGCTCTTTCCACTGTAGACCAAAGGTCACAGAGCTAGTAGGAAGAACAAGAGTCTATGTACTCTGAGTGGCTTGGGGAATCCAAGAACCACCCTTCCAAGAAAACCTGCTTTAGGAGAGCTCACATTGAGTTCCTGTATTTGTAATTCTTTGCTTAAAGACACAATAAAACAAGGCCACCACTGAAGCTAGACCGGAGACGTAGCCCTAGAGAATAGAGTGAGCTCCTTATTAAAAACTATTTGTGCCTTTGTGCTGCTTACTGCATTTCTCTGTTGTCTTTCCATTTAAATGTCTGTGTATTGGCAATCTAATTGATCTGTTTCTTGAATAACACAGAACACACACCAGCACATGAGTTTGTAATACCTTTTTGTTTAATAAATCTTCAACTGAGGTCACTCATAAGGTGATTATCAGATCAAGTGGTATCAAAGCTTTAGGCTGTAAGGTTAGACAAGCTTGTGTTGGTTTAGCTATGAATGCTCACTAGATCAAAGCTCAAACTAGGAGAAGGAGAGTTGGTGGAAACTAATCCTGAAATTGGGAGAGTCTATTCTCGGAAGACAATGTCAGAAGAAGGTTCTATATGGCTAGACCCTCAGTTCATAGAAAGTTTCCTATCTATAAAGTCTATGGTAGAAGAAATGTATAGGGACTTTAGCAAGCATAAGGATGAAGATTCATCAAGCTCTAAAAATGATAAGGAATAAGATGAGTCTCATTTCCATGACCACTCGAAAGGAAAGGGGAAAGAAGAAAGCTTTCCCACACCTCCTAATAGCCCTATGCATAATAAGAAAGCATCCTTGATTAAACTAGATGTTAAGTTTGATTTGCCTGTATATGATGGAGAGATAAATGCTGAAAAGTTGGACAATTGGATTAGACAAATTGATGTGTATTGCAGAGTACAGAACATAGACTCAGACAAGAGTAAGATTCAGCTAGCAAGCCTACGCCTAGGAGGCACTACCTTGGTTTGGTGGGAAGGTAGAACCCAAGCTAATATGAAAGGAAATGGTAAGACCATCTCTGTCTGGAGTGAATTTGTTGCTGCAATCAAAAAGCAGTTCTATCCATTGGCCTACATGCAACAAGCCATGATGAGTTGGCAAACTCTTCGGAAGATGAAAGGGAAAATTGTACAAGGCTATACTCAAGAGTTCAGAAAGAGAGCATTGATGTTGGGTATCTCATTAGACTCACCAGAGACATTTTTGAAGTACATTGGTGGTCTACACAGCTAGATGAGGCATACCATCCCCAACTTTAATCCCACTAGTATAGATGAAGTATATGTACAAGCTACTCATCTAGAAACTAGAGGAAAGAATGGAAATCCAGAAGTTGGGGGACCATACCAACCCACTTTAAGCAAGAGCAAGGAGAAAAGAAAGCAGAAGTGGAAAGAAAGGAAGGCTAACATTGCACAAAAAGGAAAAGCTTCATGCACTGATTGTAAAAAGGAGGGGCATGACGATGAGCACTGTTGGATTCTGCATCCAGAGCTGATACCTAAGAAGTTCGAGGGAAAGAAGCAGAAGGTTGTTTCAGCTATTCAGAGAGATTTTGGATTAGACTCGGGAGATGAAACAATCATTTCAGCCACAGGTATAAAAGGTAAGAATTATGAAGCATCTACTAGTAATTCTGCTCAATCTGTTATTGATGAAGAACATGAGAGAAAAGGACATGAGCTTTTCCATATTCGAGCTGTTTCCAAAAATCAAAAGATTGATACCTTGTTTGACAGTGGCTCACAAGTAAATATAATTTCTGAAGCAATTCTAAAGAAAATGGGATTAGCAACTACACCTCATAAGAAACGATACCCATTAGGTTGGTTGAATGATAAAGCACAACTACAAGTGACTAGACAATGCAAACTCAAGTTTTCTTTTGGGTCAGCATTTTTAGATGAGGTTGAGTTAGATGTAATTCCTTGGGATATATGTGGAATTGTTTTAGGAAGTCCTTACTTGTTTGATAGAAAGGCTATTTTATATAGACCTGAGAACAAGTATTTACTTGTTAAAGATGGAATTGAATACTTTGTAAGAGCTCACAAGCTCAAGAATAATTATACTTTCATAAACTCAGGACAGATGAAAAGAATGATAAATTCATGCAAACAGTTCTTACTAATGGTTGTAAAGGGAAAGACACCTGATAAGACCAATATATTTGAGGGTCGTAATGCTGATCAACAAGCTAATATAGAAAATATTGTTTCAAAGTATGATATCTTATTTCAAGAACCTAAAGGTCTGCCACCCAAAAAGGGAATAGTATATGATATTATTTTGCAGCAACATGTTCCTTTGCCTAACATTGGGATGTACAGGTTGTCTGCTTTAGAGAATGCTGAAATCAAGAAGCAGGTGTAAGAGTTGCTCAAGAAAGGGTTCATCGGGCCTATCACATCAGCATGTGGGTCACCCATCGTCTTGGTGAGAAAGAAATATGGCTCGTGGATAATGTGCATTGACTACCGAGCATTGAATAAGATAACAATCAAAAATCATTATCCACTTCCTCGCATAGATGATCTTTTAGATCAATTGAAGGAAGGTGTTTATTTCACCAAGCTTGATTTGCATAGTGGATACCATCAGGTCAGATTTGCAGAGCAAGATGCATGGAAGACTACTTTCAAAACAAAGTAGGGATTGTATGAATGGCTGGTTATGCCTTTTTCCCTAACTAATGCTCCTGCTACTTTCATGAGATTAATGAATGATGTACTCAGACCTTTTCTTGATGATTTTGTTATTGTGTATTT
>APFE031391846.1:133798-160625 GCA_000404065.3 Pinus taeda
TGGGTCATATAGTAGGGGGAGGTGAATTGAAAATAGATCCCTCTAAAGTGGCAGTCATTATGAACTGGCCTAAACCCAAGTCTGCTACAAACGTGAGAAGCTTCTTAGGAGTAGCACAATATTGGAGGAAGTTCATTTCAAATTTTTCCTCAACTCCAGCTCCCTTACATGCTTTGACAGGATTGAACAAGGTGTTTCGGTGGGGAGGCAAACAACAGAAAGCCTTTGACACCTTAAAAGAAAAGATTAGTACAACCCCTGTACTAGCACTGCCAGATCTACAAAGACCATTTGAGATCCAAACTAATGCCTGTGACTATGCCATGGGAGCAGTGTTGACAGAGCATGGTAAACCCATATGTTATCATTCTGAGACTTTTAATCCTGCAGTAGTTAACTATCTGACATATGATAAAGAATTGTATGCATTAGTTCAGAGTGTGAAAAAATGGAAACATTACTTAATGGGCAAGGAAATAGTAATACATACTAATCATTAGCCACTTCAATACCTACACTCCAAAACTAAATTGCAACAATCAAGACATTACAGATGGATGGGGTTTCTACAACAGTTTCATTTAGTCATCAGATATAAAAAGGGCATACATAACAAGGTTGCAAACATGTTATCTAGACCCATTATAAATGCATCTATCCTACTTAAGCATAATTCTGTGCTGCATGAAAGCTACATAGAACAATATCCTCAGGTTACGGACTTTAAAGATGTATATGCAAATTTGAGTTGAGGCAAAAGAGTAGAAGAATTGGACTATCATGTGAAGGACTGACACTTATATCATTGTGGGAAAATCTGCATTCCACAAACTGAGAGGGCAAAGATAATTAGGGAAGCACACACTTCTTTGATATCAGGTCACTTTTGGGTAAGTAAAACAGTTGCACAGCTGCAAAGGTTCTGTTATTGGCCGAAAATGAATGAGATAGTTTCTAGATATGTAAAGGGGTGTGCTATGTGCTAAAAGCAAGCCCAGCAATATAAAACTAGGCTTGTACACTTCCTTGCCAGTCCCTTCTCACCCTTGGGAAAGTATTTCAATGGATTTTGTTGGAGGACTTCCTAAATGTAGGAAAGGTCATGATTATATATATGTCGTTTTGGATAGGTTCAACAAAATGTGTATTTTGATATCCTGTAGTAAACAGATTAGAGCTAAACAAACTGCAAAATTATTCTTTGAACATGTATGGATTCATTTTTGATTACCCACCTCTATTGTATCTGGTTGAGACACCTGATTTGTGGGAAGGTTTTGGTCTAGTATGTGGGAACTAATGGACACCAAATTAAAGAAAAGCATAGCATTTCATCCATAATTAGATGGCTAGACAGAAGTAGTTAATAGGACAATGATCCAGTTACTGAGAGGATATTGTAGCAAACATCCTAAGCTATGGGATGAGTACTTGTGCTATGTCTAGCATGCTTACAAGGTATCCTTTGGGTTTTTTCTTTGGTAAAGATACCATGGTTGATAGACACAGTGATGTGGACAAAGTGACTAGGTTCATTGAACAAATACAGGAGATCCACCAGGCAGTACAGGAACAACTCGGAAAGAGCTAGGCCAGGTATAAGGCTAGGCATGATAAGCATCGGGTGGAGCATAGTTTTCAAGTTGGAGACCAAGTCTGGTTGTATATCAGCAAGGATAGAATGCAAGGTGAAGGTAAAAAGTGAAAACCTATCAGGTATGGACCCTTTAGGATACTTGAGAAGATTAGTGAGAATGCTTTTTGCCTTGATATGCCAGCTTACATGCACATCTACTTAGTCTTGAATGCAAATTGCTTGAGGTTGTTTGAACCTTCAATGATTGAGGACCCTGAAGAGCAGAGTCAATTACCTTCTATTATTGACCTGCTACCTAAATACCTTAATGAGTTACAGGAAGATATAGTGCTGGACAGGAAGGTAAGGACGACGTGCAGTGGACAAGTGGAATACCTCAGGATTGGACTTAAGGGTTCGAAGCCGAGCAGTGCGAAGTGGATTGAGATTGGGCAAGTGAGACAACAGTTTCCTAACTTAGTCGATGCTTAAAGAAAACCAACTTTTGGTGGTCCAAAAGCTTTTTCAGTAGGGAGGCCATGATTCGAATCAGATCCATAAATGACTGATAGAGAACCTTGACTATATCGAGACAAAACAAATCCCTAAAGAATCCAAAACAACAATCGAAAACACCCTGAACCAGTGGCCATGGCAACCAACATGGAACGATGAGGACCTCGGTCAAAGCGCGCTGACTGAGGCCCGTGGAGACTACGCAAGAGGTCAAAACAACCCCTAGGAGCCCCAAATCAGGAAAAGGAGGTGATTTTGATGCACGATTAGCGATTAGTGCTTAGCGCTAATCCTGCATCACTGGGCAAAAAAGGCTAAAATGGAAAATCCTTAAGCACTCGGTCACATTGGGAGCTGGAGAACTGTGGGCGGAAAAAAAAAAAAGCACTAAAGGACAAAGGTTAGACCCACGCTCTGGAAAACCAATGGTATTGATCGAGGCACCCTTGAGCGGTAAGAGGTGTTGGAGGAGAGCGGAGCAATCCCACTCAGCGATCGATGCATGGAAGCGTAGGTGGGAGAAAAACCACCATGATTGCATGCTATCAGTCGAGCAAGTCAACTGTGCTTGATGTGCATATGATGTTGGATCTGGAGGAGCCCAGATTGGATGGATGAGTTTGCACCTGATAGAAAGAAGTGAAATCGACAGGGAATTAAGCTGTGATTTAAATGGATTTGGAGTCTATTTGACCACCACGGTGGAGAAAGAACATGTCCATGACATAACGAAGGAAACGAACTGACGAAGCATGTTGGCACCAGTTAGATGGAGACACGTGGCCAGTTCTCCAGTGTTCATGTTGACGCCGAACAGGGAACTCCAAGCGCAGCTGCGCAAGGAGAATCAACGTAGGCGAGAGAGGAACTGAATAGGCATAGGTATCGAATGGTTAAACCCATGAATAGAGATAGTCAAAAAAAAGAGGAGGATTGAGAAGAGTCCAAGCGACCAAGAGAGATAGTGAAAAATGAACTCTAAGAGGAGTTCTGAACACAGAGAATAGTAAAGCCAAGCAAAGGAGACAGAGGGTTGATCTAACCACAGGCAGCATCGAGCACCAAAGATCTTGAAGAATCAAGCCTTCCCATAGAGGAATCTGTCTGGATTGAGCATCACAGTTGGCTCTTTCTACTGTAGACCAAAGGTCATAGAGCTGGTAGGAAGAATAAGAGTCTGTGTACTCCGAGTGGCTTGGGGAATCGAAGAACCACCCTGCCAAGAAAACCTGCTTCAGGAGAACTTGCATTGAGTCCCTGTATTTGTAATTCTCTTCTTAAAGACATAATAAAACAAGGCCACCATTGAAGCTAGACCGGAGACGTAGCCCTGGAGAACTGGGTGAACTCCTTATTAAAAATTGTTTGTGTCTTTGTGCTACTTACTGTATTTCTCTGCTATCTTTCCATTTAAATGTTTGTGTATTGGCAATCTAATCGATTTGTTGCTTGAATAACATAGAACACACACTAGCACATGAGTCTATAATACCTTTTTGTTTAATAAATCTTCAACTGAGGTCACTCATAGGGTGATTATCAGATCATGTCACGAGCTAGGGTTCTGCTAGGACTGTGTTTAGACTTCATGCTTAGGCTCCTTTCCTCTTGTGTCTAGGGCTTCCTCGTCTTAGAATTCTCCTGAACTAAAACCCAAAATAAGTGGGAAGAAATCAAGAACGAAGTGTGTGTACAAATGACTGTCAAGTAACCTCCTTTTATACTAAAACGTTGAGCACACATGTAGGTTAGTTGGTTGTTGACCGACCTTGGTGAATTTTCTCATAACAAAAATAAATTCATATCTCCATGAATACTTATCAGAATAAGATGATATTTAGATCAATCCTACACCTCTCAGTGAGAGGGATCCAAAAGAAAAAATCAGTTGCAATAAATAAGATGACCCACATGGATTTTGGCCCTAGTTTCCAAATTTAACATCTTGGCTAGCACCATACATGTCACCCCAATTAATCAATTTATGGTTTATTTTTCATTCTGGGTTTTTGTGTCTTTTGGTGTATTTTTATGATTCCAAACAGTAACCTGATACTAAATGCACATTGAAATGGAGGAATGTATCTCTCAAATATATCAGCATTTCAAGTTGATGATATTCTCCAAAAAACCACAATAGTAAGAGATATAAAACCTTCAAGTTCTTTATTCTGGGTCTAATTCTTCAAAGCCTCCTCCATGGTCTGCACTTGTCACTGATCCTTGCAATTTGTCAATTACTTCATCTCTTCCCATACCTTACCTTCATATGAGGAATTGTTAATAAATGATCAACTGGTTCTCTTTCCTTCCTATGTAGTGTACACCACCCTAAACCATTCTTGCTACATTTTTGAAGTATTTTCCAATTTAGTGCTTTGTTCCAAAGAACTAATGACATTCAAACCTTTGAATTTAGAGGAGCATAAGATTTCCATGGAATCTTTCACCTCCAGGCCTCCCCTTCCTAGGTTGTATCTACAAAATTTTCTTTGTACCCTAATATAGGAGTATATCCTCCCAGGGTAGGGTTCCTTAAGTACCAAAAAAAATCCTCCTTGCTTATACTGATATGAATATTTATATGTTGATCCACAAATAACTTCTAGTGGTGTATTTCCCTCTTTTTAAAGCCAAACTCCTTTCCTTTCTTCCATATTTGCTGCCAAAATGAGGTGGATATTGCATCGGTTCCCTAACCTAGGGTATGAATTCCTTGATGTTGCAAACTAGCAATCAAATACAGTGGTAATCTATAGGCTTCTCCACATCGAACCTATGGATTAGTCCCTATTCTAATTTTATTCCCCTTTTCCAACTCCCCATATTAGCCATACACCTACCAAAGTGAAAGTCAATGCAAATGATTTCCAGACTATAGACTCATTTTGGATAGTTTTGTTTTCCTTCCTATCTCATTATTCCATGTTAAGGTGTTCAATGTTATTTTGGTATATCGCCTGCCTCCAGAGCCCCTATTTGGAAATAATCTACCATGGACTTTTGGTAGCTAGAAGTTTTCCAAACAAGTGAATGTATTTGAAATCCCAACCTCTAGTTTCTTTTGGCTTAGACAAGGACTAGCATCTGACAAGTGGAATGCCCTCTTTCTTCCTCTTACCCATCCATAAAGACTTTAAATAACTTCCTTCTAATTATTTCAATACCCCTTAGGGATGTAGGCCAAAATATGCCAATAGATGGGAATTACTTCCAACACTCCCTTGAACAATGTTAATCTACCTCCCAAGAAAGCCATTGATTACACCGCTAGCATTTTTTTCCCTTTATTATTTATCAACTAATTCGAGTGATTCTTGAAATGTGTATACTTAAAGCCTTTTTGCAAATTTGAGCTCTAAAATGATAAGACATACAATATCATTATAAGTTATTCCTCCTCTACTGAATTAAAACCAAGTGAAGGTTTCTACATATTGATTCTCATCCCAGAAACTATACAATATAGTTCAAGGGTTTCCTTTAACTTATTTAAATATTGTCAACATCAAATTGTTCAATGGTTTGATGAAATTTCACTGATCAAGACATGATTCTACCAATTTGTGTTGCAACTTTCCATTAACAATGTTTACTTGTCTAATACAATGTTGTATCTACTTTTATGTTATTTTGAATTTTCTTTTAGTGCTGCAATTGGAATATATGATATTGATTTATGCCTTGCAATTATAGTTGCTGAGATACTATTTTTTTTCTATTGTACTGTTATTTGTGGTCCTCTGGGTGCTTTCTTCTTCTTTTTCTTTACTCGTTGAAGGGGTCGGTAATTTTAGATTTTTCCAATTTTTAATAGATTTAGTTTTTTCACTCAAGCCATATTTGGGATGCTATTTTTAGTTTTAGGTTATGATGTATTTATCTAATTTTTTACAACTCTTAGATAGGTGCTAAAACTTGTGTTTCTTGTTGGTCTCTTATAGGAACGATTATTTCTATAACCTAGCCAAAGTAGAACCTGATGGATCATGTGTTTAATATTTCCTAGATGTTTAGGATATCTGGAATATGTGTTTGATAGTTTTTGTGAAATTACACACTACCTATTGCCAAATTTCTCTTTTCGTAGTGTTTAATTTTATCAGTTTTTCATTACCTAATTACCAAAGCCTACATTCATACTTAATTCTTGATAAAGTACATAATCCAATTTTTTTTAAATTAGAAGTTATATTTCTTCTTCATTTCTAGTTTGAATAAATAAATTATGTTGTGTTCAAGTACTAAAATCTTGTGTTTGGTTCAGGGCTTGGATCCAAGAACCACTGCAACCATGTTTTATGATGCTAGATGCATTAGAGAGTTGTAAATAAATGTGGAAGACTACTTTGTTCTTAAGATTTGTACAGATAAATCAACCTTAAAGGCTAGAAGTGATGGCCCTCCTAAGATTATCAGAGATGTTCTCTTTGGCTATTTTAGCCAAAGAACTGGGCTTCTTGTCCATATGGAAAATTCTCATCTCCCACGAATTCGGTCTACTAGGGGTGATGTCTTTTATTTGGAGACAACAATAAACTCAGTTCTTGATGATTACATACCTGTGAAGCAAACGATGATAGCTCATTATGACCACTCTATTGTCACTCTCTTCACATTTGGAGAAACAACAATGAGCCACACCAAAACAATAATATTTTAACATATAATAGGTTGTTTCAGTTTTTGGGATGTCTATGAAGTTTTTGATACATGAGATTGACTTTATATAATGTGCATCTACCTAAAATTTAGATAGAACCTTCATTGAAAACTGTGAGGGGGGTTTCAAATTCACGTTGGATAAAACCTTCCTCTAGAATAAAAAGTTCAACAAACACAATAATAGAGAAACCATCAATGATGTCACCAAAAGTTGTATCCTGTTCAAGGTCTTCCATACCCTCATCAAGGTTAAGAATATATGCACCAAATATGTCCTATGGTAATGATGGTTTTAGAAACACAACCACATGAAAACCCTTAGTGAAAAAAAACAAATCTAAAGCTTCTTCAAGGTCTTCAATCCCCTTATCAAGCTCAATTGTGTTTGGATCAAAGCCAAAAACATAGAAACTTTCAGTGACAACACAAAACTCTGCAACTTCTTCAAGGTCTTCTAACACATCTTCAAAGTTAGTATTGTCTGCATTAAAGTCCTAACCAAGGTCATCCATGCAGTTATCTAAACCATTGTTTCAATCTTCCATGACAAAACTAAGTTAGAAGACTTCAGTTCCTTTGCCATAGCCTTCTTCTATGAACAAAGATAGCATCATGTCATCTAGAAATTCCGTAATGTCACAAGGAACTTCTCTCAAAGTGAAAATAAATAATTTGAGGCCTTTTTTAATGCCTACCTTTTGAAGTGGAACACCTCCAAATTTAAGGACCATAATGCCAGAAAATACAACTTTAGCTAATTGGTGTAGACCTGTAGCCCCAAAATTTGTGTGATGTACAATTAAAGCTCCTATTGTAAGAAGTCCGAGAAACCATCATGGTCAATGAATAGAGCAAGAGGAAAGTTTGGTATGAAAACCTTACTAGTGATAGGTCTAGTTTGCAGAATATCAAAATACATGGTAATGGCATTCACAGCACGAGAATGCCCATTTCACTTGGCAGCAAGATGGTAGAGAAAGGTATAGATGAAATGGGATCTCTCTCTCAAAGTATAGTAAATCAACCAGCTAAGTTTGTCAATGCCAACTTGCAACCTTAAGACACAGTGAATTCAATGTCATCTCAAGAGAGCACTATCTTTGGGAGGACACTCTCAAAGCCAACCTTCGCTACGGCTCTAAAACACATGGTAAGTATTGACTCAACAACCTTGTGTGCATAATTTGTCCTGGCATCGTTCTTTATGTCATATTCTTCTTTTGCCTCAAATGAATTCAATGTGCCTTGCAATTTGGCCTACTAACATTTGATAATTCATACTCATGGAACAAGTTTGTGTTGCAATTGTGAGAGCATCTATTGTATGCAGAATCTTCAATAAAAATTGATAAAAAATGACATTTCTGCTATGTTGTTTTCAAGATTTAAGCAAAATTACACCAAGTAGCTTCCAACCTCATATCACCATCATGTCAAACTCATCTCAGGATACTGTCTGAGCAAAAGCCACCAAAAGCAATCAATCTAGTATACATGACTCTCCAATTGCAATTAGCAGCAATGACAGTTCTGAGTATGGTGCAAGCATTATTCTAGATATACTAATTATCCATTTTTAATTGGATAGGTCATTGGATGTTATAAATAAAATACTCTTTCAGCGTATTTGTTCTTCTTCTAAATTTGTCCTTGTTCTAATATCTAGTTGAAACTATGGAATTTTGGATGCTATAATTGTTTTGTATCTAGAAGGATCCTAATGTACCATATGTAATTAGATAATATGAAGCCATTGTAAGATATAAGATTTAAATAAATATCGAACTTAAGTGAAAATAAATGCTCCTTGCCAATGTCTTTGTTGTGAAAAATATTTTTTATGTCTGAACTTTGTGTTTGTTTATTTAGCTTGATCAATGTATGTATGAACAATAGATTGTAGAATTCCACAATTGTACTCATACACAGAATCCAATGTTGTGGGGTTAAATATTCAAACTAATTCTTCAGATGAGCTAGAAGTACTAGTTATCCATAGTATTAAGGGCGTAGTTGAGACACGGAAGTCAACAAATCTAATGACTGGGTCTTCTCAGAAAATCCAACCAAAGAATAAAGATCCTAGGTGAAAGGTTGTTGAAATCCTTGCCGTGCTTATTCTAATGTTATCATAAGGAAAATGTTGTAGGAATATTTCTTGATAGGAAGCACGAGTCAAATGATGATCTTACGCAAGATTCCCATAATTCTAAACAACTTAGGAATCATACTGATCACCATAGTGAGATTGTGGAGCTTTGGAAATTGATTGGTCCTATTCCTCATTAGAGAGAGCAAGCTACACTTCTACAAAACAAAATGCATATAATATATTGAAAGCAACCCATCATTTTATAGTACCCCATCATAAATGGCATATGACTTAGAGGTAGACCAAACCATTGACATTGGATAGGTTTTGGGTTTTATTATGGGTCTGTTCAGTTTTCAACATGCTATTAAAATGAGCTTGGTCAATTCCGAGTTTCATTCTGTCTTGGTGTTGATACATTGTAGCAAGGCTATTATACAACTTGGATTTATGGACTAGTTTAGTGTCACATCATCTTTAGGCACATAATATTTGTCTCCATTTTTAAGGCGCTTTATAATGAACCTAGCTTTTTGAAATAGAACATATGGGGATAATGAAAGAACAAATTATAGTGGGTACCTTATGAATTTGGTCCCTTGATTAAGGATCCAAGAGTTTCTTGTTTATTTATTTATAGAATCTAGCCACTACATGGTAGCAAAGTCAGTTTTTGTCTATAAGGCCTCACCAAAAGTGTGGCTAGAGGGTGTTCTAAAATGGGTGTATATGTGGGCACTATGGTTCTTCAACAAATTTAAAGGTCTCAGTTGGATGTTGTCACATTTGATGCATTTTAGTGGAAGGAATACTTCAAATATGGAATGAATTTGATTGAGGACATTATCTTGACATGAGAGATGGGAACTAGGACTCTTCCAATGCTACAAGTACCAATGGGAAGGTTACCAAGAAGGTGCCATAATACCCCTTTGCACCCCACATAGGATGATGTTCAAGGTTGGTTGAATAATTTCCTCATAATATTGGAGGATTATAAGTCAAAAAAAATGTGAAGGCCTCTGCTTTCACATATTTAATCCATCCATTTATGATGGTGAATTACCTTTGCGTTGGGTTCAAAAGAAGAGATATGGAAAGGTTTTCTGCCACACTGCTTTGATAGGTGGATACAAAAATGAAGAGGTTATGCTAGATCTAGGATCAAATATAAACATGAAAAAAAGAAATAAGAAAAAAGACAATAATCATGGGAATTCATAGGGCATCTGAAGCTCCTATACTCACTAATTCAACTACATCTAGTGAACTGCTCAAGGAAGGTCCTAATCGGTGGGCTGGAACATATGGAAGTGAATCTAGATGGAGTGAAGACCTATGTGGATTTCAAAGTAATTGATATCCTAGATCAAAAGGACCTATGTCATGTATTTCTAGGGATTGATTGGGATTTAGAAAATGATGCTATCCTGAATCGAAAATATTGGAGGATTTCTTTCAAGAATCCCGAAAAGGAGGTAGTCTAAACCTTGGACCCCTCATAGGGATATAGATTCATTGAATAGGCGTAGGCCTATTTAGACAATGATATGGTGGACCAATTCTATAACTTGGCAATGGGACAATGATAGGATTATATTGATCCTACTTGTGGCTACTTGTGCTAACTGCAACTAGAGCATGACACATTCCTCTAAGCATTGAGGGATCCTTTGCATGGTTTGTTGAATATGTTGCTCCTTCTCTATGCGTTGTTTCATGTGTTGATTCATATAGCGTCATGAGTAGTATAGGGTATCGAATTGCTCCACAGGGGAGAAATAAGGTGTAAATCCAAGATTGTTTACCCACATCTCTGACCACATGTGATCTAATCATCCCCTGACTACCTCGAGCTCTACTTCAACCTACTGTCACATCTAAAATTGTGAATATTGATTTGTTATGTCCACTACGAGATGCATATTGAGATCCTTATTTACTTGTTGTAGCTCCATGATGGACTGCTTTGTCTAGCCCATCCTCACCAGAGCATCTTTTGTGCTCACTTTGATGACACACATCAAGTCAGCCTAAGGCATAAAATTCATGGTGATTTGTCCTTGTTGCATGCCTTCAAGGGAATTCTAGTTTAGTGGAATTCCACTTGTGAATGATTGCTAGAATCATAAAGGAGACTCCAATTGGGATTTTATGTTCTATTAGATGACTTCTATGTTTCTTCAATAAGGTATGGAGATATATCCAGTTCGTAGCAAACCCATAGGATTTTTAGCTGGTATTTTGGATCACCCACTGGTAGCTAAAGATGTACCATGGCTAAAAATTATTTCAGAGGGGAAGTGGGGCCAAAAAAGTGTAGCTCATGCATCTGCATTTATCCTAGTTGTTGTTGCTCATGTACAGGGTTTTCTTCTTGTGTGTATGCTTGTTCTTTAGTTAATTTCTCATCCATTCTTGCCGTTGATGATTGATGATGTTGTGAGAAATCCTCCCCCTAACATGTCAAATTTCGTATGAATTGTTGGCCCTCATGCTTGATTATATACACAAGATTTGTTTATTGTGGTCATCGTCTATATACACAAGGGGAATATGTGCCCCTTTGGTTTCCAGAAATCCAAATGCTCACAATATTTAATCAACCAAAGATAGAGTCTTAGCAGGAAGCTCTATCAAGTGGGCCTAGAGGGTGTCTCCATAGTGGTGGAAAGACCATTGGACTTGTGTCCCCAAGGGAATTGTTATTCTATCTATTGTAGTGGAAGAGTATCCTTTATTGGAAGAGGATAAGTCATGCTGGAGAGTGGTTTCACCATCTACAGCTTCTTGAGAGGGCTCTCACCTGGGAGTAGCCTTTTCAACATGTGTTTCAAATCTTTGCCAATGAAGGTGGCTTTATTAGAGGTGATGGGTAGTGCCACTATTTGGACTCGCGATGTGGAAGTTACCTACTAGGGTTACATGATGATCTCTTCTTCATCGAAGCTGGTCTCCATTTGTGGTCCCTTCTCCTTCACTAGTAGCTCTTGCTAGGTGATACATTGGCCACATTGCTACTCAAAAACTTCAGGAAGGATGTATGAAACCCATAGCTATGTGACTACTCTATTTACACCAAGCTAGGAGCATACTTGTTTATCCATGGCCTGTTTATTTGTGACATCTAGATGTTGTGGTTGGCTTAAACTTAATACCATTATTCCAATACCTACTAACTAGGACCAGAAATTGGAAATGGAAATAGACAACAATGGAGCCCAATCAAGGTCCACTAATTTGAGAAGTTATAGTAATAGCATTTTTGTTGCACACACAAAAATGTCACTATTGGAAATAGAAACAAAATACAAAAAACTAAATGATTATATTAGGAATGTGCTTCAGTGGGCCCTATTTTTGAAGTCAGCCAAATTCAACCAAATAGTACAAATATCAATTTGAATCTAAGGATTCCATCTTTAGGTGAGCAAGAGAGAAGAGAAATAAAATAGACCTTTTTCATTTATTGATTTAATGGTAAACCCATATATTCTTATACACCTCATTAAGCAAGAACAATATAAGGTTGTCAGCACAGGCTACACAAAATCCCAATCAATGTCAATAGACAAATCCTCCCTAGTAAGGTCCCAGTAGCGAATTTATTTCTACATTTGGGAAAGCAATAAAATTTGAATGAAGCACACTAAAGAATTCAAATGTACAACATAAAAATACATTACAAGCACTAGCAATTTCTTCCAAACTTGACACTCAAGTAACTTGCATAATAGGACATGTTTTTGATTCAACAAAGTTAATTGAGCTGTATCTTCTGCGTAATGACTATTTGAGAGATGTAACAGTTGAGAATATATTTTTCTTTTATTTTGTTTTAATTTCGTTATGTATATTTGGGTTGAAGTAAGTGACCCAAGGAATTTGGCTTTGGTGATTTGTATTGGATTAATTGCTGGTCTTTGAAAATATGGCTTGGAAGTTGGATCATTGTTTCTATGAGTTGGAAGTGAAACCCATGACTTCAATTCCAAGACATTTCAAATGTAAGTTGTTGCATCATTTAACTATAAATTCTATCTTTTTCCAATATTACCTTGGATAAAATATTAATCGCTTACATTATTTGTTGGCTGGGTAAGTTGGAGACTCAGGGAGGCCTCGGATTAAACCTCATGATCATTATCATATTCTTCACATGAATTCAGGTAAAGATAATGTGAACTTGAGTGGGATAGGTAAACATTTATCTTAGTGAGCAGGGAGATACTTATGGCTTTACGACCAACAACTAAAAATCTACTTCCAAATTTGTAATAGGTTCCTTATTGATGTAAAAGCTCACAAGAATTGTTGAAACGAAAAATTTCTAACATGAAAACATTATGATTTTTTCCATCACATATTTTTGTTTGGAAATCAATTAGAGAAACTGACTAGATTGACATGGATCAAGAATTCATTAAATCTTCTAAATTTCGAAAAGAAGATACTACAGAAGACATAACACTTCCAAAGGGAAAATGAAAGGATTATATTAATCCTACTTGTGGCTACTTGTGCTAACTGCTACTAGAGCATGGCACATTCCTTTAAGGATTGAATGATCCTTTGAATGGTTTGTTGAATATGTTGCTACATCTCTGTTCTTTCTCCTGTGTGTTGCTTCATACAGCCCCATGAGTAGTAGAGGGTATCAACTTGTTCTGTTCTAGATAAATAAGGTATAAATTCTAGATTGGTTACCCACAAATCTGACCACATATACTCTAATCATCCCTTGACTACCTCCAACTCTACTTACACCTACTGTCTCATTTGAAATTGTGAATCTCGATCTATTGTGACCACTGTGAGCTGCATATTGAGATCTTTATTTACTTACTATAGATCTGTGATGAATTTCCTTGTCTGGTCCATCCTCGCCAGGTCCTCTTTTGTGCTCACTCTGATGACACACATCAAGTTAGTGAAAGGCATAACATTTTGGGTGAATTGTCCTTGATGCATTCCTTCAGGGGCATTCTAGTTTAGTGGAATGCCAGTTGTGAATGATTGCTCGGATCACAAAGGAGACTCTAATTGGGATTTTCTATACTATTAGATGACTTCTATGTTTCTTCAATAAGTTATGGGGAGATATCCAGTTCCTAGTGAACCCATAGGATTCTTAGCCAATATTTTAGATCATTGGCCAGCAGTTGAATATGTGTCATGGCTAAAAACTACTTCAGAGGGGACGTGGGGCGTAAAAAGTGTAGCTCATGCATCTGCATTTATCCTAGTTGTTATTGCTCAGGTATATGGTCTGTTTCTTATGCATATACTTTTTCTTCAGTTAAGTACTCGTCCATCCTTGTTGGTGACAATTGGTGATGCTATGAGAAATACTTCCCCTAATATTTTGAAGTTCCTATAAACTGCCAACCCTCCTACTCAATTATAGTACGCAAGATTTGTTTTCTTGGGTCATCCTCTATATGCACGAGGGGAATATGTGCCCCTATGGTTTCAAGAAATGCAAATGCTGACAGTATTTCATCGATCGAGGATAGATTCTTAGTAGGAAACTCTATCAGGTGGGCCTAGAAGGTGTCTCCATGGAGGTGGAAAGACCGTTGGACTTGTGTCACCAAGGGCACTGCGATTGAAATTTTTTATTCTGTCTATTGTGGTGGCAAAGTATGCTTTACTGAAAGAGAATAAGTCTCACTTGAGAGTTTCTTCACCATCTGTAACTTCTTGAGAGGGCTCTCACCTTGTAGTATCCCTTTCAACATTTGTTTCAAATAATTTCAAATGTAGGTGACTACATTAGGGGTGATGGGAAACGCCACTATTTGGACTCGTAGTGTGGAAGCTCCGCATTGGGTTTACATGATTATCTCTTCTTTATCGAAGTTGGTCTCCATATGTGGTCCCTTGTCTTTCACTAGTAGGTCATGCTAAGTGATACATTGGATGTGTTTCTACTCAAACACTTCAGGAAGAATGTATGAAACCCCAGATGTCTGTCTATTCTATTTACACCAAGCTAGGAACACACTTTTTTATCCATTACCCATTTAGTTGTGACATCTAGATGTGGTGGTTTCCTTGAACATAATACCATTATTTGAGCCTATACTAACTGGGATCATAAATCGGAAATGGAAATAGAAAACAATGGAGACCAATTAAGGTCCACTAATTTGAGAAGTTATAGTAATAGTATTTTTGCTATAGATACAAAATGTCACTATTGAAAATAGAAACAAAAGTAAAAAAACTAAATGATTCTATTAGGAAAGTACTTCAGTGGACCTTGTTTTTGAAGCCAATCAAATTCAACCAAATAGTACATATATCAACTTGAATCCAAGGATTCCATCTATAGGTGAGGTAGAGAGAAGAGAAATAAAATAGACCTTTTGTATTTATTTATATAATGGTAAACCCAACTATGCTTATACACCTCATTAAGCAAGAACAATAGAAGTTTGTTAGCACAGCCCACACAAAATCCTTATCAATGTCAACAGACAAATCCTCCCTAGTAAGGTCCTAGTAGAGAATTTGTTTGTACATTTGGGAAAGAAATAAAATTTGACCCAAGCACACTAAACAATTCAAATATACAACATAAAAATACATTGCAAGCAATAGCAATTTCTTCCAAACCTGACACCCAAGGAACATCCACAGTAAGACATGTTGGTGATTCAACATAGTTAATTGAGTTGTATCTTGTGTGTAATGACTATTTGAGAGATGTGACATTGGAAAATATATTTACTTTGTTTTCATTTCATTCTATACATGTGGGTTGACATAAATGACCCAAGGCATGTGGCTTTGGTGATTTGTATTGGATTAATTGGTGGTCTTTGAAAATATGACTTGGAAGTTGGATCATTGTTTCTTTGTGTTCGAAGAGAATCCTGTGACTTCAATTCTAAGCCATTTCAAATGTAACTTGTTTCATCATTTAACTATATATTCTATTTTTTTCCAATATTCCTTCGAGTGAATTATTCATCATTTATTTTATTTGTTGGTTGGGCATGTTGGAGACTCTACGAAGCCTCAAACGAAACCTCATGATCCTTGTCATATTCTTCACATGAATTCAGGTAATGATAATGTGAACTTGTGTGAGATAAGTAAACATTTTATCCTAGTGAGAAGGTATATATGTATGGCTTTAGGACTAACAACTACAAATATGGGTCCAAATTTGGAATAGGTTCCATATTTGGCTAATGTTGAACATAATTTCATGGAAAATCTTGCAAGAATTGCTGAAATGCTAAAAATTTCTAACATGAAAACGTTATGAGTTATATCAACACAGATGTTTGTTGGGAAATCAATTAGAGAAATTGACCCCATTGACGTGGATCAAGAATTCAATGAGTCTTCTAAATTTTGAAAAGAATATACTACACGGGACATAACACTTCCAAATTATTCTAGCATGGTTATACCCTTCATAGAGTTTTTCAGATGAAAATGCCACTTCACATAAGAACATTTGAATCCTTGGGTTGATGTGGATCATCTCTTAGAAGGGCTAAGTGAAGAGGAATGAGTTGCAATATAGTAGGAACAACATGGAGAATTAACGAAAAGACTAAGATGTTTACTGCCAAGAAAAGTTGTCGTGTTTTGGGCCATGATGAGAAACTTCTAAATTTAGCTAAGGTTTCATTAAATATAAGCCATCTTGTTATAATTTTGGCAATTCCTAGGAAAAGAGGGATGTGAAGTAAATGAACTGATTCATGGTAATATGAGTATATAAATGTTGCTAATTCGTGATTTTTTTTGTCCAATAATTTATTGAAATAGATCATTTGCATGAGGAAATTCTAAGGAAGGAGGAGGAGCAAGACCGAGAGAAACCTCAAAATTAGATTTTTTTCTTTCCTTGTATGGGAATGCGGACTAAATTGTGGCCTAACATCTGAAATTTTGTGGACAAGGTTACTATAATTTGGATTGAACTATTAATATTTTTGCAAACTGCAGTTCTTATAGGCATAATTCAATTTACAATGTGGAATTGGAAACTTCTATGCATGCCAATAGATGGATCTATTCTTTATTTCATCAAATTCATTCTTTGATCATTTATGTTCCAAGAAAGAATGTTGTATGAACAACATGTTTAGACAATGGGAAATAAAGTTTATGCCATACATATGGCCAAAGTACTTGATCCCACAAGAACTTTATTTGCGTGACGTGTTATTTTGAAGGGTGATGAGGCTAATCTAGATGGAGATGATAGGATACGTAAAAGTAAATATCTAGATGGCTTTTTTGGAATGGAATATGGAGTTGTAGTTATCGATGATTCTATAATGGTTTCACCTCATCATAGATATATTTTAATTGTGGTTGAAACGTAAGTTCATTTCAATTCTTTTTTAGTGTCCAATAAAGACCTTATAGTTGTTAATGTTTTTCTTTCAAAAGTGGTGGTTAAAGATATATGTTACTGTTCCTAAAACTAAGAGACTCTGATGCATATATACATGCATTTTCCCTATGGTAGGTGCCAATTTGGATTTCTAGGGTTGTCATTGTTAGAAGTATACGTTGATGAGAAGTCAGAGGATGGAACACTAACATCTTCTTTAGCAATGAGATGCTAAAAATTAAAATATAACACACATTTTGTTCATGACACAGAATTTAGAGATATTTCTTGAGTTGACATTGTATTATTGTGTTTCTACCTCATATACCCTCCAATTCAAAGATAGGAGATTGAGATAATTCACCACAAGTTTTTCTCAAATAAACAATTTCATGAAGTGGATGTCTTGTAATTTCTTGTAGCTAAACAACAAAAAGTTAAAAAAAAAATGTAAAGTTGTTTTCAATAGGGTTTTTCCATTTAGAGAAGCATAGCCACATCTTGACTCTTTGCGGCATATGGATGAACAATTTGGTGCAGTATGCACAACACAAGTTGATGAAAAAGTGTATCATGTTGTAGCCCTTGCCCCTAGGACTGACAAGGTATGCATTTTACCTTTTGTCAGAAGAATACTAACATTCGAAATGAAAAATCATTTACCATGTAATGTTGGTCTTTGAATATGCATGCTTCTTTACTACTAATAGAAGATCACTTTATGTGCATCAAGAATGGAAAGAAGAAAAAATATATATTAAAGCTAGTGGTCTAATTGTAAGAGAGTATTAATTCCTATGGTTTGTGGAAATATGGATGTGTTATGATCTAGAGATATTAGGGTTGTCGTGGTTTTTGAAACTGATATTTTTCAGGATGTAAATGGATATGAAAGAAGAAAAATCAAGTGGGTACATTTGGTCAGATACTTTGGAAGGGGGTGTAAAATTAGAATTTGTTTTCAAAGAAGCATGACATGTCTCTGAATAGGTTACATCCCCATTTCCACCCTCTAATAAAATTGGAAGTAAGTTTGTTCAAATGGAAGGTGAAACAATAGTACCAATGAAGGAAATGAAAAGGAATTTGGATCCATACATTCCATTTGAAGACAGGTAGCTATAAGAGTGTATCTCTACTACCTTTTAGTGTTTATTTTCTTTTTGAAATTTCATGTACACATATTTTAGTGTTGAATATTATCACTTGAAACTACAACCTTAGTTTAAATGAGCACTTGAAAACTCAAATCTTTACTTTGCAGTGTACACAACAAAGGTGGGTGTAAAGAAATTATTGAAATCATAAAAATTGTTTTTTCCAACCATTCAATATTATTTCATGCATTACTCTGACATCAGGACTAACTCGATTGATAGTGTGCCATCATTCCCACATTTTTAGTAACTAATCAGCGTGGGGGTGATGTATCAAAACACTTACGGTGTGCATATGTCTAGAGGTATATTGAATCTAGAGGGTACATTCATCAATTAGCATTATAGATCCATCAATGAATGGATCAATAATGGAAAACCAAATCAACATTAGTTGAGGAAAGAAGAGGAGAATTCCTTTTCCTAGGTGGAGGTACAATTTGCATTGTTTACAAGTATGTTTTGTGTTATCTTGCATTCTTTTGTTATGTACACTAAAAATTTAAGTAATATTGGATGAAGCTTCAGAGTTTGTTGATTCTCTTAGTTTTTCTTAAATTGGTTTACTTAAGGTATATGTAGTTTCCACATGTGATTCCCATATCTTCTAATCTTTTAAATATTTTCTAGAACTATCTTCAGTGTTTGTAAACATTTACTAGATTTAGATAAAGAAATGCTTGGAAATGATTGGTACCTTTAATATATTTATTATTTCAAAGGCATACAAAGCCTGTACGCTTATTTTCTTGAGATACAAGTGGAGAATATTTTGTAGTTGTAAGTGAGGATTATGTCAAGGTGTGGTTTTTCATGCTAGAAAAGGTGGTAAATATGTACATGAACTGAACTGTAGTGGAAATAAATTTCATTCATGTGGCTTTCATTAAAGGTATCTAAAAGTTTTGGTAATTGGATGCTATCAAGTAGTCACATTTGGTATTTGACTTCAAAAATATTACTTGTTTAATCTGTGTTTTCTTCCTTGTAAGAGTTGTTAATAATATATGTTGTGATTGAGATATGTGATTTGTTAATATTTATTATGTTTGATTGCAATCATTGGAGGTATGAAATATGGAATAAAACATGAGTATGACCCTTCTTGCACACGATATCGAAGCATGAATTGAAGAAAGAGGAGACTAATAACGCTGGAGTGACAAATACAAAAAGAGAGAAAGAAGAGAACTAGTCTAGTGATACCCTCAAAGCCAATATCGTACATGAGACACATGCATACAGATTGATGGTCAAGCCTTTAGAGTTGGTGAACTCATCTGTGATGCATTGGAAAAATAATGATAATGTTTTAAAGTGATGAAACAATACTTCATTTTAAATTCTAGTTCAACAAATATTAAGTTGGAAACTCATATTGTAATACTTGAAATTTCATATAATATAATTTGTGAATAAAGTTATTTATAGTTGTGCTTGATATTATTTAGTGTTGTAATTAACATATGCAGTTTTGCGTTTTCATATTAAATGGACATGCACATTGTATGTCATTTTTCTTAAATTTAGTCACAAAATAATACTAAATAATTTATGTTGATTAATAATCAACATATGAAATCAATCTAAAAATAATAAAATAATAGTTTATATTGTCTAATGATGAACATAAATAAAATGAATATACGATGACTAAATTAGTCGTTTATAATGATTATTAATGAAAGTAAATGAAATCAATATAAACTACTAAATCAGTCGTTTACATGATGAATATGGAACTACTAAAACAAGATAAATGACTACTATAAATGATAAATTTGTGATTATAAATGATGACTAAATTTTGCATATATACAACTATTAGTAACTTATTTACAGTATCTTATAACACGACAAAAAATTTAGTCATTTTCTTGGTCATTAATTGGTTTCCAACTGTTTGGTCAATTTAGTGTCCTAAATTTCTCTACATAAATTATCAATCCGAGTATCATAAACTAATGAAGTGTAGTGCACTGTTTGCGCTAGGTTACCCTTATTACTTCATTAGTTTTGTGTTTATGTTTTTTTGGGGTTTTTGGACCTTTAATCCCTAATTATTTACAATGTAACTATTTAAATCTAACTTTTGTGAAGACTACTAAGGATCTAAAAATGAGAAATAAAAGAGCTTAAGGAACACTTGGAAGCAAAGTTTAAGAAAGAAATGAAAACAGAGTTTTTATTCATGTTTTATCATTATTTCCAAATCATGAACTAAAAACTGAAAGTGAAATTGCAACTAATGTCCAATTAATTACAAAAAAAAATAAAAATGAAATACTTAGTTACTATACCTCTCAATTTTGGGAGAAAATATCCTTGTGATGACATTTGACGAATTTTTTACTTCATTATTCTAAGAGAAAATAAATGCAAGAATGCAACAAAGACTCATTGCATGACTGAAATGTTCAACCACTTAGTTTATGATGAGTTATCAACTTGAGGGGTTCTTCAGAAACATTCATTAACACCATGAGTCAATAAAATAGAAATAAAATGGCAAGAACAACAATGGCATTGATCAGTCTAATTGAAAATTTAAAGACTAGTAAAACAGTGAATGAAGTAAACTAAATTACACTACTGAATTTCAACTTCTAACTACTGATAAAAATTAGAAATAGATTAAGAAAAAAGAAGTTATTCTTCGTTATGGATGTTATTAGTAAGAAAATTATGAAAGTTGCATTACAAACAAGGTTAGTATGAAAATGATTATGAACACTATGAAAGGAAATGATGAATTTACAGTTTAACTAGAAAAGGAAAAACAAAATGAAATAAAACCTTATTTAGTGCAGGGGCCCTCTGCAACCGATTAGGCTATGATTTCTTAATCAATCTCCAAGAAACTCCTTCATATTTTCATAAAACATGCAGTCTTCATATTAAAAATAGGGAAATAAGTTTCAAAATTACAAAACAGTAAGTCTGAGTTTAACACGTGAAGAAATTTGAACTCCTTCTGAGTTCTTTACAACTGATATTTAAAGAAAACCTCCTCATTGTCTTTTGAGAGAATTTAGCTACAGGCTTTCCACATATTACAACAGATCTGCATGAATGGGAGATCAGCGATAGGTGACATTAAGTTAGAAAGGTAGTTGTGTGAAACTGTTATCATTGGTGGCTGGTTCAAGTAAATGCTACAACAGAAGTTGTTGGATTTATTAAATAGCAATGAAGAATGGACATAGATTCCTATTCCTCCTGGGTTTCCTCATTTGACTCCACCTTTGACTATGGTCTTGAGCTGGTTTCTTTATTGATTTGGGCTTGTTGACTAGGACAAAATCCATGTTGTGACCATAACAAAAATGCTCATGTAGCCAGTTTCCTCGTTTGACACCTGTAACTTGTTAAAGCATGAAGGTAGCTACGGAATAGCCAATTAGCTGTAGAATAGGCTGTGTTTCGTAGCTAATATACAAAAATTTATTCAAAGAGCAAAAAATAAAATCATAACATGTAAATCACTAAATGTCCTCCTCAAGATAGTATATACTAGTCATTGATGATAATAATGCATTTTCTTCATGGAAACACAAAGAAAAGGAATGAGAAGAGTTTCTAGGGAAAGAGTAATTTTGAGGCTCAACATACCCCCACTGCAAAATCATTTCATGTCCCCATGCAATTTTCTAAAATGTGAACTTCTTCAACCTATTGCATTTGTTCTGACACTTCTACCAGCACATCCAACTTCCTTTTCTTCCCTCTCTTTCCACTGACTGCCATCCTTAGTTTCTTCATAAGAAGTCTATATTTGAGGTTAATAAGTGCTCTGCTCAACTTCCTATTTTTCCTTTTCAACATCCTGTATTTCTTGTACATTAATCCCAACTATAGAATTGTGTTGTCATGAATAGCTTATCCAAATTGTTCTATTCCCTCAAGGTTTCACTTTCTTTTTTATTGTTCCTATTTAAAATTTCTAACTCAAAGATTTCTTGTTTGACAAAGCTAGTTAGAGTTTCTTATGGGGTGACAGGATGCTTTGGATTAGTTGAGGATCCTAGATCTATCGAGATATTCTTTTTCTCTAATGACTCTATGTAGTCATAGATTTGTTGCTGTACTGCATCTATACCAAGAGAAGCTCTACTTCAGTTGCCTTCAAAAGTCTATGGAGGAGAGTTTTGTGGGCTATGTTCAAATAGAAAACTCCCAGGAAATTGAACTGGGGTTTCTTCCTCTAAGTTTATGAGCTGGGCTTCTCTTGATGTTACCCTCTTCACCTTACCTTGGAGTCTAGAGTTCCTCCTCAGGTTTTGGAAGTTTATGGTCTCTTATATTGTGTCCTTCTTCCTCTTTCCTTTATCCTTATTTTTCTTGATTTTATCCTTGATCTTGGTCAGGTTTTTAGAGAGTAGGTGTTCATCTTCTTGTGGTGATGAAGTTTCAGGAATGTCCTCATTAATTTCTTTAGCCCTCTCTTTCATTTTTCTTTTCTGTTTAGTCTGCTTCCCAACCTCTGGTTTAGAAGCTGTCTCTGCATCATTCTTTTGTGAGGAGTTTTGAATATTAATGTTGATATTTCTCCTTCTACTTCTCTTAACATGACTTCCCTCAAATGAATCTAGAGCATCCTGAGAGAAATTTCTTACCAAGAAATCTTCCCATGTATCCCCTATACTTCTCAAATGGAATTCAACTAGAGTCTTCACTAATCCATGATGATACATAGTTGTTTCTATGCATTCAATTTTTTTTTGGACATTTGTTGCCATCCTTCTCAGACTGTTCAGAAAGAAGAAGAGAAGATTGATGGTTCCATTTTCTAAAAAATTCATTAATAAGTGTATATGGTAAACATACATAGACCCAAATCTTCCTTCACATGTAATGGATTTTTTCAATATTAACAACATGTTACTCCATTTGTTCTTGAGTGCTAAAATAGGAATCCCATTTCTAAATATTATAAAATCCATACCTGGGTTTTTAAGAATCACTTTCCAAGATTCATCATGAAATTCCTTATTTTTAAACCATCTTTCTCCTAGTCTTGGGAGCTTTGTTTCTTTTTCCATGAAGGATTTTGTGACTGCAAATTTGATATCTCCTTTATCCACTTTTGTGCCATCAAATGATCTTGCAAAATATTTGGTAGTTTCCTTATGGTAGCCGTCAAATTTTTCAATAAAATTTAACCATCCGGCATTCTGTAGCATCCCTTTAACTATGGATACCCCTCCATATATTTTACCCCTACGGGCTCTATTCTAACAATAAGCCCCATATCCTCTATTTTTGGTTAGCCTTCAAAATTACTTTCACTGTATATGAAATGAGTGGTATCTAAGAAATGGAATGACTACATATATAGAAACAAGAAGACTCTGTATAGGAATGATTGTGTGAATATGAGAGAAAAACTTAAGAGTTTGCATGTGATAAATAGACAATAATGGTTTAGAGAGACGTAGATAGGTAGGTCACATTGTTTTCTTGACCATTAACAGGTGTAGTTGTGGAGGATCATTTGAGTACAAGTTATGGAGCTTGAAGCAGAGATTTGTTGTGAAAGAATCATTGAGACTATTTGTCATCAAAGATGGAAGATATGGCAGAGACATCATGGTGGTCAAATCAGATGAGGGTTGATTAAGGAGACATGTGATTATACATACTATACAAACTTAAGTTTTCAAATTGCTTTTTGAAATAAAATTTCACAGATATCTTTGGAACCTTTACCTTCTGCTCGCTAATTTTTTTGATGTTGATCCACAGGTATCTTGAGCTTGATTGATCTTCAGAAATTTGATTTTCCTTCAACCCCTTACATACATGGTTTTATTATGAACTTGTGCACTTGTGTCTGAATTGATAAACAAATTGTAGTTGCAGAATTAGATTAGCTACATAATAGAATGAACTGCAGAACATGAAACATAAAGTAAAATATGGCTTATGGATCATGAATGAAATGGAAACGGTTGTGTAAGTGAAAATAAAATGAGATGTTAAGACAAGATGATAAATGAAAATGGAGATGGAAGAAATACTGGAAAGGGAAAAATTTATTGATGAAATATGACAATGGGATGAAGTGAAACTATAAAAATAAAATAGAGTGAGGTGAGATGAGATAACGAATTTTGTAGAATACAGAGTGACTGTGGCTTTTTGTCACCACTTATTACAGAAAGAAAATGGAAAATATAGGGTGTCAGAAACCTTTGATTTTCACCTTGTATTTTCTGTATAAGCATGCCAATCAATGATTGGTTATCAACCTTGTACAGTTTATTGTTATTATTATTATTATTATTATTATAGGAAAAATAAAGACTAAGGTGGTCAAGAAGAAGGATTCTTCTTCACTAACTTCATTTCAGAGTTGTCTTGGAAGATCTTGATGAACTCCTCCTTTGAAATTAGTTTTTGATATATTTTAATCTATGACCATTCAAAAGAAGAGGATTTTTACTTTCATCTATTGTTCTAATCCTCACTACTCCATTACTAAAGAATTTTTCAATCTCATATGGACCAAGCCAGTGAGTTTGAAACTTTCCTTGAAAATATTTAAACTTTGAATCAAATAACAACACCCAATCTCCCACTTGAAACCTCTTGTCCTTGATATATTTGTCATGCCATTTAGCCCTCTGTTGTTGGACTATACCAAACCTTTTAACTTCCTCTTGTTTGATTTCATCAAGTTCATTTAATTTCTCTAGTCCATGCTTTTAAGCCTCTAATAAATCTAGTCCCAATGGGATTGCCATCTTGAAAGTTCTGATTTGGAACTCTATAGGGAACAAGACTTGTTTCCCATAAACAAGTTCATAGGGTGTATGTCCTATTATGTTCCTCCATGTAGTTCTATAGGCCCATAAGGCTTCAAGAAGCCTTTATGCCCAATATCTTCTATGTATATGCACATTCTTCGTGAGGATTCCTTCAATCACTTTATTTGTAGATTCCACTTGACCATTTGCTTGTGGATGATAGGGAGTAGATTTCTTATGCTTGATCTTGTATTCCTCTGCAAGCCCTTCCACCATGTTGTATGTGAATTGATATCACTGATTTGTCACAATTTTTCTTGGAACACCAAAACGAGTGAATATGTCCTCAAAAAGAAAATTAAGTACATATTTTTCATTAGCAAAAGGTAATGCTTTGGCTTCTACCCATTTCGTGACATAATCAGTGCATACCAATATATATTTTTTCTTCTTAGATGGAGGATTGATTGGCCCAATAAAGTCTAAGGCCTACATTTCAAAAGGTTCGATAAGTCCCTGATTTTGTAATGGCATTTCATTTGAGGGAGTAGGTTTCCCTACCCTTTGGAAACTGTCACATCTTCTGGCATATTCTTTAGCATCCTTGAAGATGGATGGTCAATAATATCCTAACAAAAGTATTTTATAGGTTTTCCTCTTGCCGGCAAAGTTCCCACCACATGGCTCATCATGACATGCTTTGAGAATCTCAGGCATTTCATCTTCCCTGACAGACCTTTTGATCATATGATCTGGCCTTGTTTTATACAATTCGTTAGTGATCCATGAATATCTTGCACTTTCCTTAATAATTTTCCTTTTCTCTCTAGGAAACAAATGTGAGGGTAACTTTCCTATGACCAAGTAATTAGCAACATCTGCAAACCAAGGAGTTTGAGTAGTTACTGCAAAAAGATATTCATCAGGAAACTTATCTTCAACTGGAGAAACTTCTTTGATATTCTGAATCCTGGGCAAGAAATCAGCAATTGTGTTTTGTTTTCCAGGTCTATCTAGCACAATAATGTTGAATTCTTGCAAAAGTAAAAGCCATCTTGTAACTTTTCCATTAGTAATAGGTTTATTCATCAAATATATAATTGCACAATGATCTGTATGAACAAAATTTTCATAGCATGTGATATAGTGTCTGAACTTGTTAATTGCATGAACAACAACTAAAAATTCCTTTTCAGTCACAATATAATTCAACTTAATGGGAGTCAAATTCTTACCTGTATAGTAAATGGCATAAGGAATCAAATATTTTTGTCCCAATACAGCTCCAAGAGCTGTATCTGAAGCATCTGTGGAAATATGGAAAGGAAGTTTCCAATTTGAACCTCTTAAAATAGGTGCTTCAGAAATTTTTTCTTTCAAGGTTTCAAATGCTAATTGGCAATCAGGATTCCAATTGAATTCACAATCTTTTGTAAGCAATTTGAAGAGTGGAGATGCTATTTTAATGAATTTTTCTATAAACCTTCTATAGTATCCTGTAAATCCTAGAAAACTTCTAACATCCTTTTGGCAATTTGGAATTGATAACTTAGAGATGAATTCAACTTTAGATTTGTCAACTTTAATCCCATCTCCCGAAATGTGATGTCCTAAAACAATACCTTCTGTAAACATCATAAAACATTTTTCATGGCTTAATGAAAGGCTTGTTTCTTTACATCTTTTAAGAACTTTTTCCAAATTTTC
>APFE031391846.1:161848-198739 GCA_000404065.3 Pinus taeda
CTTCTAACACACCATCTGGCTTGATTACCGATCTATCTACAAGTTGTAGTAAGGTAGGTGTGTAAAGAAGATTACGAAGTTTAAGCTTCTCCATAGTTTGTTTACTCATGATGTTTATTGCTGCCCAAAATCAATCAATGTATTTCGAATTTCAATTCCATGAATATGTGTCTTGACAATTGGACTTCCTAGATCCACATGTTTTTGTAAGGCAATTTTTCCCATCATTATGTCTTCTGTTTTTCCTACTAGATGAATTGTTTTTGTTTCTTTTTCTTTTCTTCTTGGTCTTTTTATGCTCAACTCCTTTATTGTTTTGGATAGAATTAGAATTTCTCTAATGGCTTATAGCAAAGGAATTTTGATAAAAACATTCTTCAATTCATCTAGAAAATCATAGTTGGGCAACAAGATCTATTTTTGTACCCCTCTATCAATTTGTAGTCTTTCAGGAAAAGGAGGTGTAGAAGTAGATGTTTGTTCCTCAATGATAGGAGTTGTGTTTACTGGTTCTTTTTGTTTTCCTTTTTCAATTTTTTGGTTTTGGAGAGATGTTTCCTCAAAACTTTTATTGACTTTTAGAGAATCTTCCTCAGAAATTTCTTGTTCTTGAATAACTACAGAAGGCCTTTCCTTTTTCAATATCATTCGAAATCTTAGTTGAACATCATTAAGATCTATAGGAGTAATCATGTAAGTTGGAAATTGTTGTCCTTCTACCATGTAAGCATTCTAAGGGTTTTTATTGTTGGGGTTTGGTAATGGTTGGGAAGGTAGTTGATTTGGTTTCTGTTGAAATGGCAGTAAGAGTTGAGGATTTTGGTTTTGTTGTGGAGGTTGTTGTGAACATGGCAATGAAAGTTTAGTGTTCTAAATTTGAAGTTGTGGTTGCTGATTTTGTTGATGATTATGTCAGCGAGGATAATTCTAATAGGATGGAGGATATTGAATATTGAGAAAATATCCCATAAGGATTTTGTACTCCTTGTTCCCATGGTTGAGATTGAGGTTGAGGTTGAGGTTGAGGCTAAGGTTGCTACTAAGAATTCCAGTTTGGTGGGGTTTGAAGACACATTTGATTGTTAAATCCCTGATTTTGTGGCCCCAACCAAAGTCTTTTTGTAACAAAACAAAGAGATTCTGCAGAATTCGGGACTGTTTCCTCTTGAAAGAGAGCCTTAAGACCTGGGATTGAAGGACAACCCTTGGTCTCATGGTTTTTTGAAAAATTCATACAAGTTTCTACAATTTTTTCATTTAAATGGAATTCCCTTAGAGCATGTTCTTTTCTACATTTTGTACAAAAAATGGCTAAAGCATTAGCCTCAATTTTTTGCTTGTTTTGTATTTTAAGGGTGTCTAATTGCTCACTAAGGCTCCCTAGAATATCAGTTTTAAATTCATCAAGCATATTGTCAATTTCTGCCCTACTTACAGATCCAATTATAGATTTGTTTGCTCTAACAAGAAAAGGATCTCTTGACCCTTTCCCTGTTTTAAATTTCCCTCTTGAGAGATGAACACACAGTTCTCCTATATCAATAAATGGAAGTTGAGAGATATCTCCCTTCCCCATCATGTTAAGGATATCTATCCACTCATCTCTAATGGCTTTTAATAAAAGATCTTTCAAAGTTTCTTCATTTAAATTGTTCATCTTTGCTCTTTTAAAATTATAAGTGAATCTCTCAATCAAATCTTCTAAATTTTCATCCTCTCTTTACATCATTTTGAACACCTCATCTTTATGATTGGTAGGCATGCAATAATCCAAGTACCTATCCAAAAATGCCTTTTTCATGTCATTCCATGTTCTAATGGTTTGAGTGACTAACCCCATGAATCATTTCAAAGTAGCTCCTTTTAGTGTTGAAGGAAGCAATTTATGTTTTTTAGAGTCTTCTAGATAGTCATAAGTTCTGCACAACACTTCAAACTCAAACAAAAATGTTTCATGGTCCTCACTTCTCAACCCATAGAAGTTTGGGAGGACAAAAGGTGAGATATTTTTCATTGTGGCATTTGTTTCCTCATCCACTATAGGGAATCCAAAAGATTGATCTATTTCCCTATTTCCTCTACCTCTCCTTCAACCCCCTCCTCCAAATAGCGAAAAATCTCCATCTTGTTCCTCTTCTGCCATTATAGTTTCTTCAGAGTTAGTATAGGGTTCAACCTACAAGGTTACTTGCTCCTCCTCTAGTTCTTCTATTAATAGAATATGGGAGAGAGGTTCTACTTCTTCTTCCTCACCAAGTATTCTTAATTCTTCAACTACAATGTGCTCTCCTATGGAGGTGAAAAATGTTATTCTTGCTATTGGAGATTCAAAATTTTTCTCCCCTAGGACTGTCTTGGTAGATGAAGTAGGAGATTCTTATGATTGGATTTCTGCCCCTGGAATTCCAGGAGTCCTATGGCTAGGAGTATGAGTTTGGGATGTAGATGTGTCTTTTCTTGTTCTCGATGGAGTAGGTGGTGTTGTAGGAATTAAACTTCTGCCCCTAGCTATAAATCTACCGCTAGACTCTCTTTCTCCATGCATGTCATTTTTTTTCAATGTAAGAGATAACGCTACCTAGTTACACTTCCCCGGCAAGGATGCCAAAATGTTTGGTCAATTTAGTGTCCTAAATTTCTCTACATAAATTATCAATCTAGGTATCATAAACTAATGAAGTGTAGTGCACTGTTTGTGCTAGGTGACCCTCCTTACTTCATTGTTTTTGTGTTTTATGTTGTTTTGGGGGTTTTCAGTCCTTTAATCCCTAATGATTGACAATGTAACTATTTAAATATAACTTTTTTAAAGACTGCTAAGGATCTGAAAATGAGAAATAAAAGAGCTTAATGAAGACTTGGAAGCAAAGTTTAAGCAAGAAATGAAAACAGAGTTTCTGTTCCTATTTTATCATTATTTCCAAATTATGAACTAAAAACTGAAAGTGAAATTGCAACTAATGTCTAATTAACTACAGAAACAAAACTAAATGAAATACTTAGTTACTCTTCCTCTCAATTTTGGGATAAAATCTCCTTGTGATGACATTTGAGGAATTCTCTACTTCATTATTCTAAGAGAAAATAAATGCAAGAATGCAGCAAAGACTCATTGCATGAATGAAATGTTCAACCACTTAGTTTAGGATGATTTATCAACTTGAAGGGTTCTTCAGAAACATTCATTAACACCATGAGTTAATAAACAAGAAATAAAATGGCAGGAACAGTAATGGCACTGATTATTCTAATTAAAAATTTAAAGACTAGTAAAACAATGAACGAAGTAAACTAAATTACACTACTGAATTTCAACTTCCAACTACTGATAAAAACTAGAAAGAGATTAAGCAAAAAGAAGTTATTCTTCACTAAAAGAAGCTAATCCGCATTATGAATGTTATTAGTAAGAAAATGATGAAATTTGCATTATAAACAAGGTTAGTACAATCATGATTATGAACACCATGAAAGGGAATGATGAATTTACAATTTAAATAGAAAAGGAAAAACAAAATGAAATAAAACCTTATTTAGCGCAGGGGCCCTCTACAACTTGTTATCACTCAGATTTTCCTTAGAAGTTATCAAAAGAAGGAAAGGATCTAAGGTAACCACAAACCAATCTTTTATGTATAGATTCTAGCCAATCTACACTTAGAGAGGGCTCTCTGTTTATGACTTAACTATGCTTGAAAATATTTTATGCTAGCTATTAATTTTCAATGAGGTTGTTTTGTTTGAGAATGGTGGAGTTCTAAAACAAATGGGCAAACTAGGCTTTTAGGCCATTGGGCTATGGAGTTAATCAGGGATAATTTACTGGATTAAGTCAGATTTTTGAGGTATGAGTTCAACAGGGAGGATAATAGAACGAAGACAAACTATGAGGCTTGAATGGGTGATAGTTTTGCTCAAAACTAGAGGGCTATTAAGAATCCTCAAGTCAGGATTAGAAAGAAGAAAGGAAGATAGGTTAATTAGCAGAGGGAAAATAAGAATCCTATACCAAGGACTTATGAGAAAGGCTACGGGAATAAAGGAGCAATTAAGAATTCTTTTATCAAAATAGCTTAGAAGAAAATATATAAATGGTAGGTTTTTGATAGCCGAGAGAAATAAAGATAATTCTGATATACTTTGACTATTTTACCATTTAGATTTAAGATGCATGAATCATTGAAACATATAGAAAAGACATAAAATCACAAGGATATAATACTTATTTTTGATCACACTGCACGAGAATCTGATGAAATGTCCTCAACTTTCATTCCTTTTCTAGCAAAAATCCAAGTTTGATTACAAAATCTTTATCAACTTCACAGCATAGATATACAAAAATGTAATATAATCCACCCAAAATACTTCAAATGAAGAAGTATTTATACAAATTCTAAACTGAAATATCTTGAAAAAATATCAAGGTTGGTTTATAAATATTTCAAACTGTTTCACAATAATAGAACTTAAATAAAATAAATTCAAAACTAATAAATCTATTTGGAATTGATTTTATGGATTTATGGTGACAAAGAAGTTAAATTCTAATTTGATAGAAACTCTGAAGTGATGATGAGGCATCCAAGTTACTAACTGCATCCTTTCTTTGTGCATTCTTCTCTAATAATTATGCAATATTAGGGTCCAACGATACACTTTTATATCTCAATAATAGATATATATGTAAAAAGTGAAAGAGGTTGTTGTATATAGGAATGTTTTTGAGATAAACCTCTCTCAGTTTCCCAAAATTCAACTCCATCTGTTCACAATATTCTTTGCAACAAGATGTCAAAAATAGGACTTTGCACAAACTGAAAAATAGGTTGTGAAGACATGCACCTAATTCCCTTTTGGTAATACCTATGTAAAAATTGAGAGAGGTTTTTGTATATCATCCTTTTAGGAACCTAAACCTCCTCCATGTTTTGAAAATAAATCTTGGATTGATCACAATAGTTTCTGAAAAACTATAACTTAAACAAGAAATTTCTGAAGAATGTACCATTTTTGATCTAGTTTCATCTTTTAACCTTGAATTTCTTTTAACTGCTTTTCTGTTTTACTTTGGATAAACTTCATTGTTGCTTGTGAACGTATTTTCATCTCGGTTTAACCCTTACTGCATCCATGATTACTTTTACTGTTTATTGTTTACTGTTTACTGTTTACTATTTACTTTCACCACTCTGTTTTTCATCTGTCTTCACTTTGACATGAATTTGTATGCTCTACTTCGTAACTGTCTTCCCTGCTATTTATCTTCATGCTTGATGATTTACTTGACTTGGTCTTCAATCTAATACTCTTTAACCTTGATACACTTTGACTATTCTTTACTCTGTCCTTTTACCTTCACTGTATATTTTAGGCTCTTACTATCTATTTCAACAATAAATCATTTAATTCCATGTTTCATTTGCTTGTCTTTTAACTGTATGTTTTATTTTCCATCTCTGTTTGAATAGATTTGATAACAATCTCATAGTAAATAGGTCTTATGACTAGTGTTAAGACTATTTATCCAAGGATGTGGTCTTTTGATCACCTGTAAAATAAAACAAATTATTAGGAAAATGTTGGGTTGATAGGGAGACTTATTAATGGATTCATTGAGCTTTATAGGTCTATGGAGTGAGTCCAAAGTGATTTTAGGAGGTAAACCATGTTTGAATTGGTGAGAAGAGGCTTTAGGTGGAGCAGAAGGGTTTCATAAGTTTACGCATTAGAATGGGTGATCGGTGAGAAAACCTAGGTTCTTGGGGTTTGAACTTTAACAGGAAAACTTTTAAAATATGGTGCTAACTGAATAGTAGATGTTTTGTTGCATAGTGGGCGGGTGGTAAATGGTTTGTTTCACACAGCTTTTGGGTGTTGGGCAGTATTGGGATTGGTCTGCCTGATACCATTCATCCGGTGACATGTAGCGGCGGGGTGAATAGTAAAAGAACTCACATCGGGTGGGTAAAGGTCAGCATTAGGGGCTGCCCGATATGAGCGTCAACCGTTAGATATGAAGGGGTTAGATCGTAAGGTGATCAGGGCACATATATGATTGAGAGTTAATGGAGGGGCCCGATGGGAACTAATTGCAGATTTAGGGAAATTAATAACATTAGGGGCGATGGGATTGGGTGAGGATAGATTATTAATTAACCACAAATTGGTTAATTAATCTCTACCATTTGGCTAGAGTGTGAGGTTATTAATTAATCACAAATCTATTGATTAATCCCTTATTTTAATTATTTTATTATTAAGGCTTATGTTTCAAACCTCGAGGCTGGATATTTAATATATGAGGTTTTTAACAATAAAATATATGGGAAAGGGATGATTTTTTGTGATTTAATACATAAGTAAAATCAATTGTTAATATGAGATGAAAAATAAAAGTGCGCTTAAGTATAATTCTTTCAACATTAATTTGTTTTTCATATTAAAAAATTATAACTTAGGCTATGGGGATTTTGTGGGGTCATTACTTAAAAAATAGTGAATTTGCTTAGGGAAAAGGGTTTTTTAGAGAAAGTGAATAAATGATGAAGGGGTGAATGTTGATGAGGGTTTTTAGCACCTATGACCTTATAAGTTATTGGGTCGAGGGTCCAGTCCCTCCAGAAGTCAGAGAAATGCTTTGAGCCCCTTTAACTTAAGGTTTTTGGAAATTTTACTTGTGGGAAATTAGTTACCATGAGGGGTAAAATGAATGAGGAATTTAATCATGTAACCTTGTAAATGTGTCTTTGTCATCCATTCTTTGCCAAAGTAATGTACTGATGAAAGAAAATGATTTGAGATTTTAGCTTAAACATTCATCATACATAATTTTTCAACCAATCATCTACTTACCCACCCACACATCCTACCATCTTTACTTCTTTTCTTGGGGTGCACTTAAAATGAAAACCCTTATCAAACTTTTATTTTATTTTACAATGAAAATCTATTTAATTCTATCCTTATTACATCCAAGGGCTCATATTAACTGTTGAGCTCCTTTATTTACTCTACCTATCTACTTATCGACCAAGATTAAACAGTTTTGTCAAATTTTCTTCTCTATCTCTAAGCATGAAATTTGAAACATGGAATAACCAAGATTAAACTATTTGGTTACCATGGATTGTGGCATAAAAACACTTTCCACACAATCATTATTGTACAAAAAGTAAAATAGCAGTGGCATTTGGACTTGCACACTTTCCTCCAGTCTTTTTCTTTTTCCTGGGGTTCATTTTTTTTCCCTTTTTTACCTTTTTCTTCTTTTTTTCCTTTGATTTTTCTTTTAGTACATACCCTCTTTACATCTTTTAATTTTTTTTTGAATTTTTGAATATGGAAAACATTTGCAAAAAGCAAAGGTATGTACATATTATAGAGATAAAATAAGTCAATCATAAATTTAGACACTTATTGGTTTAGGAACATAACACAAATGATTAGGGTATGCTTGCTTAATCAATCTCCAAGAAACTCCTTCACATTTCCATAAAACATGTGGTCTTCATATTAAAAACAGGGAAATAAGTTTCAAAATTACAGAAAAGTAAGTCTGAGTTTAACACATGAAGAAATTTGAACACCTTCCAAGTTCTTTACAACTAATATTTAAATAAAAACTCCTAACTATATTTTGAGAGAATTTAGTTACAGGTGGTCCACGTATTACAATAGATCTGCGTGAATGGGTGATCAACTATAGGTGACTTTAAGTCAACAAGATAGTTGCATGAAATTGTTATGATCGATGGCTGGTTCAAGTAAATGCTATAACAGAAGCTGTTAGATTTATTAAATAGCCACAAAGAATGGACAAAGAGTCCTATTGCTCTCGGGTTTCCTCATTTGAATCCACCTTTGACTGTGGTCTTGGGTTGGTTTCTCTGTCGATTTGGGCAAGTTGACTAGGATAGGATCCATGTTGTGACCATTCCAGAGATGCCCATGTGGGCAGTTTCCTCGTTTGACACCTGTAGCCTGTTAAAGCATGAAGGTAGCTGCAGAACAACCAATTAGTTGCAGAATAGGCTGCATTCTGTAGCTAATAAACAAAAATTTATTCAAACAACAAAACATAAAAGCATAACACGTAAATCACTAAATGTCCTCCCCAAGACGGTATATATTGGTCATTGATGATAAGGATACATTTTCTTCATGGAAAAACAAAGAAAAGGAATGAGAAGTGTTACTAGGGAAAGAGTAATTTTGAGGCTTAGCACCAATGATGACTAAAATTTTCATATATGTGACTATTAGTAGCTAATTTACAGTATCTTATAACAGGACCAATATTTTGGTCATACTTCTTTGGTCATCAATTGGTTTTTTCAAGTGATCATGTAGTTGTATATTTTGTTATGTATTTGGTCATTAATTGTGGCAATTAATGACTACATCAATGACTAAATTTATGACAAAACTTATGACTAAATATACTACTAAATGACAAAATTGAGACAACCAATTAATGACTAAGATAAATATGACTAGATATTAATTATGTTATAAGATACCATAAATTAGCTACTATTCACCACCGACTGAAAAATGGTCATTTATATGCAAATTTTAGTCAATTTTTTGGAAATTAATTAGCCATTTTGTACTAATGTAATAAGGTTTTGGAAGGTCAAGACACTTAGTAATTGAGAATTCAATTATCGAATGATTGAATTTTGGAGTTTTGGGAGATTAGGCAAAACAACTTTTCAGTTAAAGGTTAAGTAATAGCCTTATTAAATTCAATTCATGCTTAGGTAGGGGTTTCCACATATTTAATTTAAAGTTTTTTATAGGAAGACCTAACTTGAGATAGGGAATTTCACTCTAGGACCTTGTAATGCCAGAAGAAAACCATCATTCAATAGATCATGTCTCTTTTATCTAAGTACTTGCTTCAACCTGAAATTACACAGTCACAAGCAAATATGCATAAATTAATTTACAAAGAAATAAGTATACAAAATCCAGCCTCACAAAGAAGTAGTTATGTGGCTGAAATTGGGAGATCTTCCAATTATAGATCTTTATTAACTAATCTTTAAAGACATTACATAGTATTCATAGTCACTCCTCCATTGTACACATCACCTTGTAATTCTCCCCGTATATATTGTTATCACATTTTTTCTACTTTGTGATTTCTCACGATCTTATAAAAAAACTAAACTATCTGGTCGAACAAATATTTATTCAAATCCTATAAATTTAAAATTATCTTAACAAACCTCAAATCCTTCATAACTTTCCTAACAATGCTACTAAAATAAACATAATCCTTCTTGTCACATACCCCTTAGGCACCAAACCATTAACTACCTACTATGCTTTACCTGATCAATGATGTGGATCTTTGGGTTCCTTTAATAGACTTATTTACCATAGCAAAAATAAACCCTTCAACATTTCTATGCACATGCATTACTGCTTGGATGAAAGAATCAATCATGGGCATTAAACATGATGGGATTATGCATTCAAAATTTCAGTACTTTGATGACTTCATACAAGCATTAATGGAATCATTAGCATAAATAAATTGTAGCTAGCATTTCCATATATCATTTTCATAATCCTATGGGCATAGTCGAAAGAATACTAACATATGCCTTATGCAATACGAGCCTCAGTATATACAATTCACTCAATAAACTATAATTTATAATGTAGATAACATGAACCTTAGGCTATACAATTTCAACCATTAAAAAATAATTATATATCATATTTATTCACCATCTTAAAAACCGAGATTGCACATAAGTTTAAAGATGTAAGAACATAGCAATTATTTCATAAAACCCACATATTATGTTCCTTCATTAAATTTAACTTGGATTACAATTATGTGCCATAATTGTCACATGCATCCATATATAATCATCTCGTAAATGCCATTAACATAGGAAAATTTACTCATGCATAGTGGTCACATGCAATTCATTCAATCATTTCATAGCAAGGAAAACTCAAGAAAATTCTTTCATATGCTAAATCATTTTACAACACAGAGGGTAAGGAACCAACATATAGAAAATACCATGGAAACTAGACTATATGAAATAATGTCACTTGGAAAACCAAGCACTGCCACCCAACCTTGAACTGGCTTTCTCTAGTTCACCCCTGAGCCGAGACTTCTTGTCATGGATCAATTGCTTCCTATTGATCTCTTAATTGGGTATTTCATACCTTTAATGATATTGCTTCCATTAGCAGCATCCCGCTTTTATGGATATTTTTATCCATTTGCCTATGCTTTTCTCAGAAAAGCTCACATTTCTCTCCCATGAGGTTTTTGCTCATAAAAGCTTTCCTTTCCCTCCTGCAAGGCTTTTGCGTTTTTGTTAAACTTAGCATCTTTCTCCAACTATGTAACTTAATGTATATTTATCTCTGAATCCATTAAGATTATCTAGAATTGGATCTAGAAGTGTTATCATGAAAGCATTAGCCATTCCCCATTACCAATGGGATTTTATTTGGTAAGAACCTCATCTCTTTGTGTCTTATTTTTTGAGCATTTTATATTATCTTTATTTATTTAACAATAAAGTATTTACTTTCATTGTTACACCTTTGACCTAGCTTGTCTTAGCTTAGGTTAACAGAGTGTTACATACAATAGAGGGGTGTCACATACTCTCCCCCTTAAATCTACGTTGTCTTCGGTGTATTACGACATCTTACAATATTATTTCCTTGTTCATAGGTAGTTCTCTCTAGATTTATAGGCTGCCATGGCCTTGCCATCTAATTCAGATCTTCGATATATATCAGTTACAAAGGAGCACATCTCCTTCCATCACTACATGTAAAATTTGTTTCAATCAATTTTGTGAGAGATTTTAGATGCGGAAACTCAACTTTGTTTATCACAGTTAATATCATAACTTGATATAAAGTACTATTGTTTCAGTAACTATGTGTTATATTTCCCATCATTTAAATACGATTCCTCATGCTCATTGTGTTTGAATAAATGCATGTTCTTCCCCTGCATTCTTCCAAAGCCTTTTTGTTCTTGATGAAGACTTTCTTTGTACAGTTTTCATACATTAGTCACAACAAGTCAAAATAGCACATTTGACTAATCAACATGTATAAAATATCATATCAGGTTAGCTTAAACATAACGATCAAAATCATACCCCATATGTAACCATCATAAAGCAAAATCATATTTCATATCTATACTAAGACGGGAAAAAATATGGATACTTATCCTTAGCTTCCAATACCAATTCTTCCTTTCCACCTTTGTCCTACCTCTGTACACACTTTGGATTGGTTGCCTCACTAGGAAATCACCTAGTTCCTTCTCTTCTACCATGTGCACCTGTACATAGTGTGCACTACACATACACAACTATACATGTCATATATCCTCATGAAATTAATGCATCCATACCAGTACCATTTGTGCATAGTAGCACATGTACACATGTACCCAATACCAAATGTCCATAGCATCACCTGCATGACATATACTTCATCCACATGTTTTTAACCATGTTAATATTATGCCAAAAATTCCTTTAATCTTTCATTCAGAGTACTTTTAGGTAAGTCCAATTAAACCATGTTTGGTTTGTCGATTGGAGAATAATGAATTCATGGATCTGTTCAACTTTTGCAACCAAAACATAACTAAAAATTTTGATGTTAGAATATTCATATGCTTTTATTTAGCTAATCATTTTCATGTATCTTGTGGTTGCAGGAAATTTTCAGCAAAATTATAACATAAAGCATAAGACAACTTTACAAAACCAATAATTTTGAGTTTCAAGATTGAATATGTCTCATAGACAAGGTTTTAATAACAACAAAACATGACCTCCACTTAGTCATAAAGAAAAGTATTGACTATGATAGTTAGTCTAGTATGGACTTCAATGCTAGATTTGAAGTCTAATAACAATCTTAACTTTCCTTTAACCAAGAACACAATTGTTTGGTACTCGAAACATACTCCACACTTAAAAAAATCATGTCATATGATTTATTGTTACTCTTTTTACAATTCTTCCAACATCTTGTTGCCCATGAATAATTTAGTGTATGTCTAAAACCAATTGAAAAATCAATATGCAAGTACATACATTTCCCATACATGAGTTATAAATGAAGGTTACAATATTCTCAACTCTACAGCCTCCAATTTTTTAGGCATTATGTGTACCAAGGTGTTAACCTCAGTGATTTACATGTTTACAACTCACTTTAAAGATTAAATCAAACCTGGAAAACAAGATAATATAACGCATTTATAAATTATCAAATTTATTAACATGAATTTCTGTGTCGTTTATGCAAGAATTATTATGTTTCCTTATTCATATCTAGACAACACTATCAATGCAATCTGATAGGTGGAATTCTCCCATATTGCTTGATAGAAATAGTGGTACAAAACATGCACTTTAGATTGTACAATTGTCAACTCTTTTGAGTAAATTGCTAGATATTATTTTATCGAAACTAATTTTCTTTTACAATAGTCTCGCTTAACAATATGATATATCCACTAAATATGGTTTAAGCATCGATTTTTTGTATGGTTTATTATTCTCTCTTTTCTAGAACCTTTTATATTTCACCCCTTCGGTGCATGTATTTTATTACTGGCATGAGATATTAGATAATCATAGGTTGTATTAATGTGAAAATCTTTTGCATTTATCAAGGATTTGATTATTAATTTAGGCAATCATGTTTTGAATCTAGTGCTCAATTTTTGTTATTCATTAGGCTGCTCTGTGTTGCTCTAATGCATCAAGCACTACCATATATAGTCTCCAAATATACTTTGCTAAAATAAAGTAGAAGCACACAGATCATTTTACTCTTATCACTTCCCACAAGAAGTACATTTGCAGGATATTCAACCATTCTATAGATTAGAAAGGTTCCTATTTGTGAAATGTTACCTGCGGAACCCCATTTATATTTGTATGGATACGTACATTAAGGTACACCTTAAGTTGTAAGGTTTCACACATTAGAATTTGAGAGAACTGTTGGTGAGGTGCTCTTAAGCTTAATATTGTCTTTCTGCTAATAACCTAGGAGTTGTTTCTATACTTCCATTATGCGTTTACACTAGATGTACTTTTGGTGTCAGTCCCAGTGACCCTCTTATTAGATTCATAACTAATATATGATGTCTTCTCACACATCCACATGGTGCGTGTCATTGCATGTGAGTATTTACTTCTCAATTCTGACCCTAGCGTCATCTAGATTGGAATCTAATTTGTGCCTCTTATTGGCTTTAGTCATAATTACCTTGAGATTTTCTTTACTCAAAAGAAAATCATAAGTTCCATAATATGCATGTTGAATTATGTATTAAATAATAACTTGGTAAGACTTAGTTCCATTCAATAGTGTATATTTAAATAATTTTACCAATAAAGTGAATTAATGACTCAACCAACGGCAAAATGACATTCCAAAGATGAGTTGCATCATTATAAATAGATGTACCAATTAAAATATTAAATTGAAAGAAAATTTTAAAATATATAGTCTCATACCTCATACAAAGACCTGACTTTCTTGAGCTTAATTATTTTTCATGGGAATTTCCTGAACAAATAATCAATTATCAATATCGAATGCTTTTGATAGAATGTTATGAAATTGTTTCGAGTGATTTATATAGATTCCATCTACATATTTTTTTTATTTTTCATCATGTTGACCATAACCCATAGCAAAGAGGACTTGTCATTTTTTCTCACAACGGTTCAACATTTCTTCCCTTGATATTTGAAGATCTCTATTCGCATAAACCTTATTTCATTAAGTTACACTCTTGAGAGGACTATCTTAGTTTTATTTTATTCCACCCATTTATACAACTCAGAATTTAACTTTAACATGAACAAGTAATTTTAGGACAATATGGACGGAGGGATCTATTAACGATATAATTTAAAACTACCATTACTCCTTTCAATACCACATAATTGTTACAATTTTGTTAATTCCTCCCGCTCTACGATGATATTTAGCATCTTAAATCAGTTATTCACTTATGTTAATTTGTGAGAAATTTAATCCATCCATGAATGTAAGCATACCAATGCAACTCATTGTAACCATGCAAATGAGCCCTACATGCAAGCCATACACATATATGTAAGCATAGACATGTAATCACATCATGAGTGTCAATTTGCAATTCCAGAGATAAGTCTTCATATTCTTCTGTTTTATGCATAAAATAGAATAACAAATATCTCATATATAGTGTACACACTCTTCTGTGTAGTTTGTCTTCGCACACAGTGGCCACATATCATTTAATTTGATAACGTATGCTTAAAATAGTTATGCATAATAATATGAAACAATATCCTTATCGTCAAGGAAATTGAACTTAAGAAATCCATGGTACCTATGTCAATGAGTTTATACATGTTTTGATGTTTTTTCTCATATTAACAAAATAGAACATGTGTAGTGCAGTCCTCCTCCATAAAAACTCCCAATAGGTATTTCCCATTAATGGTTCCACATATATATATATATATATATATTATATATATATATATATATATATATATATATATATATATATATATCAAGCTTGACTAAAATTTGGTCTATCATGTGTAATGCATCTTAAATTAATTTCTTAACCATGATAAATAATGAAAATTTAAGCCCTGGATATTAGATTTTGGTCTCTTACATTATTTCCTTTTTGCGAACAACTTGACATTCAAACCATCTCGATCAATTTAATGTAGTTTTACAACTTTCACTACAAGAAAAAAGGTCATTAGTGAGGGTCATGCCTGGGACAGACCTTTAAGGTCCATTACCAATGTTCCATATGGTGACAGTCCTTAAAAAAGCGTTGTTGTAAGAGTATATAGTGATGGTCCTTTAAGGTTTTTCACCAAAGCCATTTTCAATGACACATTTGGTGTGAGTCGTTAAAGGCCCATCACTAATTCTCTCTTTGGTGACACTTTTGGTGAGGGTTGTTAAAGGCCCATCACTAATTCTCTCTTTGGTGACACTTCTAGCAACAATCTTTTATTGATCCTCACCAATGTTATTTTTGGTTATTTTTGGTGACGATCAAAAAATGTTTGTCATCATTGATCATTCCAATGAGTTTTTTATGATGATATGTACCTATTACTATATTTTTTGTGAAAAGATAACAATTTAAGACCATTGTTGTCGAGTCATTTTCATTATGTGTCCTAGTCCATAGTGGTTAGAGTTAGTCAATTTGTTAATAAGTAATTAGTGCGTATCATTTCCCTCAAGTAATAAGAATATACTTTTCCTATGTGTCAACACATGATTCAACTCTATTGGGTTTATTATCTAGACAATTCGCTTTAGATAAAGTTCTACTATTGCGTGTAGGTACTATATTATTTTATACATAATCAAGATCTATAAATTCTATTAATGAGAGAGACGTAGGAATCCTCAACACTCATCGTACACCTTAACATGATTTGGCACACACTAACATTCCTTGGCACCTCGCTTTCCCCTAGAACATCTCTATACCTAGAATGTCTTTGTACCTAAAACATCTTTGCATGAGTAGGATGCCTAAGAACATGTTGGCATGCCCTAGCATAGAATTACACTCCCCTAGCATGTGTTGGCATACCCTCGAACATCTTGGCATAATATTATATTGGAATACATTAGCACTTGGCACACATTGGTACTTGGAATGTATTGGAACTTATTATTAGTGTGCTTAGCATGCCCCTTTTGAAAAAGATAAATTACTGACTTATTAACCCTCTTATGTGCTTATTTACTTGCATTTTAGCTTGGTTATTCCTTTCATTGCCTTGAAACCCCTTCACGCATATTTGCATACTCTGGCACCCTACAAATCCTAGCATGTCTTAGCACTTGGAATGTCTTAGCATGCCTTTGGACTATTTCGCACATGTTATCAAACCCTAGAACTATCTAGCACACTATATCACTTCTTGACACGTCCTAATATTCCCTAGAATTCCTTACCAGTGCTTATCATACCTTTTCACTCCCTACTTGGCATGAAAACTAACACTCATTAGCACTCCCTCACACACCCTCATATTCATTCACTTCCATGAATTTTGACCTAGTCCTCCCTTGTGTTGTCTTAGTACTCATTAACACTCCTCAACATGCATTGGAACTCTCTATCATACATTATCACTCTTCAACATGCTCTGCCACTTCATAGCATGCATCACACGCCCTGACACACATTGGCACTTGGCACTTGTTGGCACTTGGCAAGTCTTAGCATGGTTGGCATGCGTTGAGATGACTTGGTATTCTTTGGCATGGTTTAATATTAAAGTTATTTGAGATCAATTATTGGAAAGTAGATAAGAAGAAACATATGAATATTTGGCACTTAGAATGCATTGACACTTGGCACTTGGCACCTATTGGCACCTACTATTGGTGTGCCTAGAATGCCCCTCATGGAAAAGGTAAATTGATGAGTTATTAAACCTATTATGTGTTCATTTACTTGTAGTTTAACTTGTTTCTCCCTTTTGTTTCCTTGATGGTCCTTGGCATACATTTTCATACCCTTTCACATCTTAGCATGCCTTAGCACTTGGCACATCTTAGCTTGTTTGACATATCTTTGCACTATCTGGCAGATGTTAGCATGCCCTAGAATTCCCTAAAACAACCTGGTGGTCATGCCATCACATATAGAATTACATTTTTCCATGACTTGGGAACCTTACATTCCATAGAACACCTTGGCACTCCGTAGTTTTCTCACCCTCATAGATAGCCTTACTTTTTTTGTGACTTGGTAACCCAACCGATTCATTAGAAAAACAATGTTGTGTGCCACCCAAAGTCTCCATTTCTCTTCAATTTCTTTGTCCACCCCTTATCACAACCATAGTGTGGAGCTATAAAAAGGGTGTCTTTTACCTCTAATTACCTCGCATTAGTATGTCAATCCGGGAATGTTTTGTTATTTCAAAGAGTGTCTTAGTTTGAGGCTATCATTTGCCAGAGTAATGCTAGTAGCACAGTGTTTGAAAATACATGAATAAATAGATGCTTGTTTAAAACTTAACTACTTCAAAAGATTAAATCACACATTCAGAAAACTGAGAAATTTATCAGTCAAGGGTTTAGTAGCAATAACCCATCCCTTTGGAAACTGAAGGAAAATGAAATCAGAGAACAGATCGTGGGTCTGGGAGCTGGACAGTAGATGTCAATGCTCACTACAGCCTGAGATCGTTCTTCACACCAATAACAAGAAATGGAACAACAATTAAGAAATCAAATAGAAAATCTGAAATAGCAAACCTGAAATGGAACAACAAACCTGAAAGGGAACAACAAATCGGAAATGGAACAGCAGTTAAGAAATAGAATAGCAACTAAGTCCAACAAGCAGTAACATCTTAGTCTATCAAATCAAATGCACTAACTGTAATCTACAGGAATCAAACGACAATCCTTCACTCTTAAGGACTGATACACAAATGGAACAACACTGATTACCGATAAATTCTTGAAAACCATACGTACACAGAGCACACTTAAATAGTAATCTGATCTAGTGATCACCTCAGCTAGAAAGAATATGACTGCATTTCAAAATAGAACAACATTACTCATAAATCCAACAATTGCATAGAACATAACTTCCAAGATGGATTCTGTAATGTTAATGAACAAGTGCATAGCGCAAAGGCTCTGTAATGGAACAACAACAATATTCTATAAAGACTTAGCAGTTATATCAACACCTAAAAGAGCAGTAATATGATGCAGATTCAATACAATAGTTCTTTCCTTAGAAACCTTAATGTATTAAACATAACATAGCATGTGATGTAAACTTATAAAACACATCAACTTACCAAATAATGTTGATAAGAAAACCACACAAAAACCAAGCGTAATGGTACAAGAGAAATTGTCCTCCAGTGGTAGGCCCTTAGCCTCCAGGGGTACACCACTTGAAGTTACTCCAGCCTCAAAGATGAAATAGTAACCAAGTTTGTATTAATGCATAAAGTAGAATTACAGTAGAGCAGTTCTTAATGAGATTCGACGATCACAGTTTTGATCTTAAAAGAAATTACATAAAACCATAAAAACATCTAACTCTCTCCTCCCGAGCTAATAGTGTTGCCCCTTTTATAAGGGTGACGACGGAGATATATAAGTGCAGAAATAGATAAAACAGCGATCCCTCAAGATCAAGGATCTTGAGCGATTCTCTGAATCGTTAGTCCTCAACCATTTCTTTTCTTTCTTATACTGAGCTGATATCTCCACTTCCTTTCCCGGGCTGATTTGATTTGATCTTGTTTACATACGGTCTCCCATCCAAGGGACAGTGGTTAACCCGTCCTTGTCTTTTCCTTTGGAACAACAACTTCTCTTTTTTCCTTTGTCCTGCATAAGGAAATGACAATTGTCAGTGTTTTCGTCTTGCATATTAATCTCACATGTTTTATTACAATTCTTTATCATTTTCCGAGTTCATGATGCAAAAAGGTTTGTAAATTCTAATGAAAAGTCACTGAAATAATGATAAAAAACATACCTTCTTTAGTACTCCACACCCCCCCTGCTTACCCTTTTTCATGCCCTCATGAAAACATTGTAGTTGACGTGTAAGGCAGTGAGTGAGTAGGCTAGATATGGAATCTCATGTGAAGGCCTACAACCATGATGCGTAGCTAGGTATTCAAAGAAATGGCCTGTCTGACCCTCAGGCATCTCATACAAAGCTTGGTATCTGGGTGCAGGGTGCCAAATAATTGGACTCTGAAACCTATATCCTAACTAGGATGGCCCTGCCCCCAAAATGATTTCGCCATAGAGGTGCAAATGTTGGCAGCTAATTTAAAATTCTCATATTTAAATGGTTCCCTGAGCTAGGTATTCAGATTAGAGATTTGATACCGAAATTTAGCTGCATCAATGGCAGGGTCTTTAATAGAGAAAAAGTATTCTAATCCTGGTCGAATGATTGCCTCATGCATGGGTCCTAATGCTTCAACTACAACTGGAGTCTTCATGAGGTTTCTATGTTTTCTCCATAACTGTATTCGATCCCTAGGATCAGCTTTTATCCATAAATCTAATCCATTTTCGTGTCTTTGGAGAACATTATAGGCTTTGAGCCATTTAATTTGATTAACCACAAATGAAATAAATGCTTGTAATTGGATATCCCCAACAAAAGGGCTAAGGTTCAGCTCGATCTCCTGTTCTAATACAAGGTTATGTAAATAAAATTCACACAGTAGTCTTTGAACTTTTACCCCGTAGTGCTTATAGCAGTTTATAAAATCATTGATGGTGTTAATTTGTATGGGAGCACCTGCTTTAACAGCCTTTATTTTCAATTGAAAATACCTTTCCAATAAAAACAAGGCATAATTCTTAGTAGGGGCTCTACATGCTAGGACGTCATTGTATAAAGAACATACGGTATCCATCTGCTTGATAACTACATCTAACCTACGAGTTACCTTCACGAATTTCTCTTGTTCCCTTCGCCACCCTTCAAAGGCCTGGCTTTCGGATAGATTGACATTCCTAAGCTACTGTTGTAGCTCTTCATACTTTTCTCGAGGGACCGTTTTCTCTCTAAGTTTTTCTGCATCCTGCTGAGCTTGCTTCAAACCCTTTTGTAGGGTTACCGTTTCTGGATCTCTTTTCCATGCGACAGTGGAGGCCGGGAGTTTTACTTTAACTTTCCTATTGTGTTGCTTTGAGTTCATAACCCTTATCACTCCCGAATGTGGTGCCTCCGCCTGGATTTCCTTATCATGGGTCAACATCTCATCCATTTCTATATTAACATGAATATCACCATTGTTGTTCCTTTTCAATTGCAACAACAGTTTGTTTCTCAGCATCATTTGGAACAGTAGCTTGGCTTTTGACAGGGTTTTGAACAGCAAGATGGATTCTAGTCCTCTGCCCCTTTGCCTTGAGGGGTTTTGCTGAAGTGGTCACATTTTTCCTTCCCGAAGTCCTTTTTACCCTTTGCCTTGCTTTTAGAATCCTAATTTGCTGGTGGAGCTGGACTATTATGTTCATTAATATCTGTTGTTCCTTTCACAATTCCCTAATTTCCGCAATTTCCTTAGAAGAAAGAGCAGGCTGTTCAGTGCGACCTGGACTGTGGCTAATTTCCTGATTCTCTTTGTGGGTTGTTTCTTCACTATTCTGCTCTGGCTGTTCAGGGGTAAAAACCCTAACTGGTTCTGTTATTTCTTGGGCGACCTCTTTTTCTGCCCTTGTTTCCTCCGGAATTTCTTTTGGTTTCTTCTGGTTAGGAACGAATTGTTCCTATTCAGCATCTCCTCTCATCCTTTCATCATGAACAGGCATATTCTCTTCTTCTGTCTCCTTTGCATGTGATTCTTCAGGTGCATTTTCCTCATGGGGTTTTTCTTTGGCATGGAGGTCTGATGGACTGGAAGGTTGGCCATATTCGCCCATATTGACCAAAACTTTGGCCAATTCATCTTCTCCCAATGGGTCCTACAATGGGCTACCTTCCTACTGTTCCATTTCCTCCTCCTGCTCAGATTGCTTGGCTTCTTCCTCTTTTTCTTCTTCTTATTCTTCAAATATCTCTGCCTCTTCTTCTTTTTATTCTTCCTCCTCTTCCTGCATTTCTTTCTCATTGTCTTCCTCTTCTGGCTGTGGGGTTTTCTCATCTTCTATTTCTACCGGTTGGCTGGTGCTTTCTTGGGGCTTCTCCAACCTCCCTTATATTTGTGCTAGCCAGACCGATTTCGTGTGTTTTTCTGGTTGCTCGGGTGTGCTGGTGTCCTGTTTATGCTTCGCCGATTTCCTAGGTTTTTATCGACGCTCGGGTGTACTGGTGACATGTTTCCATTTTTCTGGATGCTCAGGTGTACTGGTGGCATGTTTACATTTTGGGGATGGTGTGGTCAATCCCCCATTTATCATCGAAATTAGCTCTTCCCAGCTGCTCTACTGCTGGGTGAGGCTATGGATGACTATCAACTGAATCAACCCATGATGACTAACAACTGACTCTACATGTTGTGCCTTTTTTATGATCTGTGCAACATCATTAAGTAATGAATTCAAAATGTAGGTAAATTTAAAGAGCATTTTTGTTTTAGTACAACTAAAATTTTAAGATGTTGTGGTCTTACCACGTCTTTTTTGCCTTCACAGGTGATGTAGCTTTGAATGGTCTTCGCTAATTCTGGCCATAGCTCTCTTAGTGCTGCTGGCAGAACCCCCTTTCCTCTAATTGTCAGGCTCTGGCCTTCATCCTGGAAGATTTCTATAATCTTCTGCAATCTCTCCTTCTTCAACGTCCATACAGGTCCAGTGGCTGGCAGCCCCGAGACTTCTCCGATTATGTCGCCGGTGACTGCTATGTGTCTCCCGCTCACTGTGGAGTGATCCTCTTGCAAGTTCTGTAAGAATTCAATTGCCATAGTCTCGTTAGACTCCTGCAAGCGGTTGAGATAAGTCAGCCACCCTGCTCTTGCTAGGATTTCCCAGGTAGCAGCAGAGACTATTAACACTTGCGGTTCTCTCCAAATCGATCTTCCTCCCATGGTTTCGTTGTAAACTTTCAATGGAATGGCAGTTGTTCGCACTGTTGAAACAGAGAGAGAATGAGAGACGCAAGACTCGTTCAAACTCTAATGCTGCAGAGTATATGATGGAAATGGCTTTGAACAGCAAGTCATGCAGAAAAAATAAAATAAAAAGAAATAGTATACCGTTGAGCCGTGTTATATCCCAGTACACATCTTCCCGAATAGTGAGCTAACACGTAATCCATGGAATGATGAGGTTAACCTCCCCCCTGTAATGTGATAGGCTGTCCCAACCATCAAATAAAGGAGCAGCACCCGCTCTGCAACAGAGTCCTTAAGGAACAGTGTATGGCAATATGCCATGTTTACAAAAGCAGAAAATTACCGAAATCGAGGCGTAGAGTTGCGTCGCTTAATACATAAGAGACTGCGGTGATATGATGCAATGTTGGGGATAAGACATTTGTCGTAAATAGAGAGTCTCATGCAGTCATTGTCAATTGTTCTGTCATGATTGATGATAATATATATTCATGCATTGTATAGTTTGGGAAATAATATATAATTGATTACTAAGGCATAAGAAATAGAAGGGTGCTAATAACTTACCTATTGGTGTAAATAATGTGACTTCAATATGATTAACAGTGCTCTGCTGCCGATAGGTGTCCATAACCTTGGGAGAGTTGTTTATTTCACCCATGGAACCATGATCCTTTGTGTATGCTTAGGAAATGTTGCGTAATGTCAAAATGTAGGCCATTATGCTGGCTTGGTGACCAGTTAGCCATAATGCCATTCACGAGGAAGGAGCGAAAAGTGGGCAGGCAGGCTCATGATGAGACCTCCTGTTCCAAGGGTTGGTTATTTGATATACCTTTTGGACCATATCCCTGGTCTGGTGGCCATAGTGGGAATGCCACTTCGCTTTCGTTCTCATTATCATGGTAGGTTGGCTCTTAATGAGACCCCCTATCCTGCATTTGACAACTTATAAGTCATGTTTTCTCTTTTTTCTCTTTCTTTTTCATAAAGTACTTTACCTATTTATACACAAAGGGTGGTTCAACACTCCTTAAGAGTAGGAATGGTGGAAGAAGTCTTAACATATCAATAGGAAGATATAAACCCTTTGCTCTTATTCCTAAATAGTAATCAAAGAGGATTAAAAGGGACCAACATGGTAGAAATAACCAATCAGAGAAGAATTAGTAGAACAATGACATCAAAAGAAGATGACTAAGTGTGTCCTTCGTGTTAGAGTCAGTCTGGTCAGTCCTCCATCAGAGATCAAAACTCTTTATGCATTTCATTTTTAGGTGTCCTGCTCCATTCACCCAGCTGCATTCTGCTAGGGCCATTCCATAATCTAACGGAGAAGTTCATGCTAGTCATTCCCCCTCATGTATGGCTCCTGTTGGCTCAGGTCTTTTGTCAATGATCACCAAAGTCCATGACAGTCAAGGTCTGGTCCTTTAGAGGACAAAAGTCATTTTTCGATAGTTAGGTCTAGGGATTCATCAATTTGGTCTTTGAACATGTCCAATAAAGCCATGCAGGCCAGAGTGAGGCCCTCGCATAGTTATGGTTTAGAGAGTTTCATCGTCATGTGGATAGACTTCGACTCTTCTTCAAAACTTTGTTTTGAAGAAAAGTCAAACAGTGTCATTTGTGATAAAATTTTCAAAAAATTTTCCAGTTGATTTCTTCAGGTGCAGGCATGGTCTTCATGGGAAAATGTCCTACCATGCAATCCCTACAAAGAGTGCCGAAAATTTCATCATTTGAGCTAAAATTTCAAAGGGAAAGTGAAAGTCAGTGTTTTTTAAAGTCAGTGAAAAAGTGTCGAAACGTAACATTAGAAAAATGGGTTTTTGAGGAAGCAAAAATTTAACACATCACTTCCAAGGCTTTATATACAAGTTTTCATCAAAATCAAAGTCAATGTGCTAACCCAAGCCTTAGAGAAATGTTTCAAAGGGTTTGAGTGTGCATCGTGCGTGTTTGAGTGAGTTGGAGGTAGTTTCATGGAGCACGGCACATATACACAGGGGCGCGGTGCACATAGAGGGCGTGGTGCACACAGAGCCAGCCCTCAGTTCAAGTTTTCAACGGGCACGGCGCACACCCAAGGTGTGGCAGACTGAGTTTTGCGCATGGCACATACAGACCAAGGGTCGAAACAGTGCCAAATCACCTCAAAATTTTTGTGAAGCCCATCAAAGTGAAAGGTAGGCTCTATGACATGACTTGTTCATCAAATTTTATGAATGATATGGTGGTTTATAGCGATGTTTGAATGCAACCAAATTCATAAAATCAACCACAAGAAAACACCAAAAACCATGATGGCTAGGGTGGCAAAAGTGTGGTGTTAGTGCCAAGGTTACATTTCACCCATCATTTTCCCCTCAACTACTATTTTTTCCTATCTTCCCTTTCTCATTTTTCCTATTATCCCTACCCTAAAATACTACCAAACCCTATCCCCTATCCCTCCACTCTTTTGTCAACATAACACCCTAAACCCTACCTTGTCAAAACCCCAAAACCCTACCGTATCAGAAGACCCAAACCCCCTCCATATCCCTAAACAAACTTCTCCCCATAACCCTATTCCCATCACATTACTCCCATCCTAATACTCCCTGTTTCATTGTTCCCGTTGGTGACAGATATCACAAGAGCACCCAGCTTCATACCACCATCAAAGAGTAGCCTAAGTACAGTTCACACAGCAGTCATGGCATCACAACATTCGTCAGAGTATGAGATGGAGACACAAAGTGACTCATCCTTGAAAGAGCAGGCTCCCAGGAGACATCACAAGAGTGGCAAACATGTTAGGGATGAGCCAACTACCCTCACTGAATTAAAATCATGCCCTCTTGCCATGTCATGTTTCTAGCACCTAGCATGTTTTGAATTTTGTCAAAGGGTCGCTCATGTTAGAGTTCATCATGAGTTGGCCCATCTTTTTGTGCTTCACCTACATGGAGGTCAGTCTATCTTGGTCAAGGTCACCTTCACATTGACACCCGAAACTATCTCAGTGGCAACAGGCATACCAAATGTTGGAGAGTAGTGGCATAAGAAGAAGAAGGTGGATAGGCAACACTATGAGCCTTACATTAAGGCCAGATTCTTGAGTCAGCTCACTAGAGTCTTTCCCTTCATATACCTGAAAGATGAGTATGCTCCACTCATGAAATTGATCATGAAATACTTCAACTGTGAGGGAAGGTTCCCTCGAATCTATGCCTATCACATTAGGTTTCTCATGCACTTTACTAGGGTGAGGATGATGAACCTCATGTTTTTCATATGCAAGAACATAGAGAGGATGAAGACCTTCATGCTGCATAAGACCCCTCAGCAGCAGCTCAACAATATGTATCACTTTACTCTTATCCGGATTTTGGTAGATCATCAGTTGGGATTGCAGGGCATTGCTTGGGAGGACTTCATCTCCAGTGCCCTCTTCAGCACATCACAGATACTATCAGAGCCAGAGCAGGAGATGGGTGGTCCTTCTCATCAGTATGAGCACCATGAGACCACGACTATGCCAGTATTCATGACATATCAAAGTGGTAGTAGGCACTTGTTTGTTGCAGCAAAGTGAGTGTTATCTCCACTTGGGGTGGAAGAGGCCTTGCTTCTAGCATCGACTACCGAGGTACAGGATAAGGGCAAGAGGCCCATGCATGATGAGGGGCCATCAGGTGAACAGAAGGCTGATTTCATCGTCATTCCGGATGATGATGCAGAGGTGGAGAATGCCCGACTTAAGATGACTATTCAAGAGTAGAACACGGAGATCCAAGACTTGTCACTCAATGTGGAAAGGGCTAGATGGATCATCAAGTATCTGGAGTAGAGGAACAAGCGGCTTAAGGACCAGCATGAGATCATGGACCTTCAAAACATTCATGAGAACCGACAAGCTGCCCAGCAAAGGAGGATTGAGTTCACTACCTTGGAGCAAGAGATAAACAATGATCGTGAGTCCTGGTTAGAGTGGATCAACATCCACCTTGAGAGGCTTCTAGAGAAGGCCGACAGAGACAAACCCATACTGAGGAGGATTGTTTATCATTACAGGGCTGAAACATGAGTGCAAAGGCCTTGATAAGGAGCTTGAAGGAAAAATTGAGCAAAGCAACAAAAGAGGCAAAAGAGCAAGATCGGCTTCGAATCTTGGCTGAAGCTTTTGTGGCCTAGCATAGTGCCTCTTAAAGAACCTCCAGCCCAAATTTCAAGAAATTTGGGACAATTTTGGTCACATGGAAATTTTTGGTCACAAACACAGGTTTTTTCTCCCTGTGCACCGTGCCACTGGCGCGGCTCGTAGGATTGGCAGCTCCAAATGAGAAATGGCTTGCATTTTTGGATTTATCATGCAAATTCATGACTACTGGCACTTGGGAAAGAAATTTGGGCATGCTTTGAGTCTCCGGGATGTCAAAAACACCCAAAAAATGACCTCTTTGACCCTATTTTGACACACAGGAAGCAGTCTTGGGAGAATGAAGATTTGGAGGGGAAAATGAGCTCCAAATTCAAAAATTTCACTTGGGTTGGAAAGAATATAGGACAAGATTTCCAACAATTGCCTCAAAATTAGCCCCAAAGTGGCGCAACACATATAGGAAAAAAGGCCAATTTCACCTCTGTTTCACGAAATTTCGATTTGTGACTTCTCCAAAGTGGGCCCGCTCATCTACACTTCACTTTTTCGGCACATAAGGCAGCATTTAAAGTATTTTCACTCTAGATTGGTTTCTATCCAAGTGGAAAAGGAAGGCAAATATTCACCCAAAGCCATTTGTCATGTTTGTAGTGCTGCACCTGTAGCGAATGGTTGGCTTTCCACCTCCATTTTGTAATGATTCGGGTAACTCCCCAAGCCTTGGGCGTTCTTTCTATTCATGGCACATTCTATATATTGTATGAAAACTATTTGCAAAGGGTTGGTTGGCTTGTAACTTCTGGAATAATTTGGGAAAGAAACTCTGTTTCTTCATTGTATATTTTACAGAGGATTAATGAAAGGCAGCGACTCTGTTTCATGAGATTCATGTGGTTGTGAGTGTAGCATATGTGTCTCTTATGTTTCATATGTATTTTTTTATGTTTCATAATTAATTTCATATTCATTTCCAGTGAAATTTTCTAAGTTAGATAAAGTAGAATTCAATTTTATTGCTCTACCTGTGGGAAAATTTCATGTTCAGTGTTCTTTCTTCTATTGAAAAGGATTCATGTACCAATGCCCTCTTCACTCTCCTGAGCAATCTCCCCATTCCGCGTTGTTTCAAACTAAATTGCTGGACTCTCCTCATGTCTTGCCTCACAAAGTAATCTGTGCCTTTGTATTAAATTCTCTGTTCATTGCGGTCCATTGGTCCCATACCATCCCAGCAACACGGTCATTCATAAAAATCGCTTCTTGTATCCATATTCACTTACTATCCTAAGACCAATATTTCACTGTAAGTCATCCCAGAACATTTTGTTTATCTATTCACTGAGTGTGACTCGGAGAGAGCCGTCTCTTGTTCTAGTAGGGCTAGCTACTGAGCGTGGTTTGTGGTTACCCTTAATTTTGCCTTCATTCAGCCTAAGGTGGATTTAGGTGCTAACACTTCCTTCTATCCTCTTATCAATTCAGGGCAATTTCTTATAAAGATAGCGATTTATGATTGGCTGATTTCAGTATGTTGTGATTTTGTATCCTTTGCATAAGTGCATAGCTGTATTCTAAAAGACTCAAAAGAATAGGAACAATAAGCATGCTTAATTTAGAATAGCAAAACGAACAAGTTGTTTCACAGGGAGAGCAAAAGCATGCAAGTGGTGTTCCTTTTGAGAAAAGGAACAACAAAAGACCACAAATGTTGTTCCTTTGGAAAAGGAACAACAGAAAACGCAAATGCCATTCCTTTGAAAAAGGAACAACAAATATGGAAAATGTTGTTTCTTTGGAAAAGGAACAACGGAACACACAAATGCCGTTCCTTTGGAAAAGGAACAATAGAAATCAAAAACATTGTTCCTTTGGAAAAGGAACAACAAAACACACCAATGCCGTTCCTTTGAAAAAGGAACAGCAGAAATTGAAAATGTTGTTCCTTTGGAAAAGGTCAACAACAAAGGCACACAAATGTCGTTCCTTTGGAAAAGGAATGGCAGAAATAAAAAATGTTGTTCCTTTGGAAAAAGAACAACAAAAACATGCAAATGCCATTCCTTTGGAAAAGGAACAGCAGAAATAAAAAATGTTGTTCCTTTAGAAAAGGAACAGCAAAAACACACAAATGTCGTTCCTTTGGAAAAGGAATGGCAGAAATAAAAAATATTGTTCCTTTGAAAAAGGAACAACAAAACACAAAAATAAAGAAAAGGAACCAAATTACAGTAAAATGATGGCTGATTCAAAGGGGGTTGTTCTTTTGAAAAAGGAATAGCCAGAAGAAAATGTTGTTCTTTTGAAAAAAGGAACAACATAAATAGTAATAGCAAAACATTGATTCTAAAATATGTACAGAAATTATTCAAAAAAAAGAAATTATGTACAAACTTTAAAAAGAAATCAATTCCTTAATGAATTACAGGTGAGGAATACTTCTCTTCCTCCCCCAAAATCTCCATATCTAAGTCTCAGCGTAGCTTCTAGCAGAAGGACTCCCGAGTGAGTGGTTTACGATAGAGATGAACTCGGTGGCCATTTGATTTGAAGGCATATCCAGAACCGCCAATAGTGATTAGAGTAAGGGTACCATTGTCATGTACCTTCTGGATTTCATATGGTCCCAACCAACAAGTCTGGAGTTTCTCGGGGAAGTCCTGAAACCTGGAGTCGTACAAAAGAGCCCAGTCTCCTTCGTGGAAGACTTTATTTTTAGTGAGAGCATCATGCCATTTAGCTCGCTCTTGCTGAATCAGAGCAGTGTTTTGAAGGGAAGACAGCCTAATTTCATCTAGCTCATTGACATGCTATAATCGATCAATCTGTGCCTCGGTTAGATCTAAGCCAACTTCCTGTGTTGTTCGTAATGTTTGGATTTCGAATTCTATGGGGAAAATGGGTTGTTTTCCAAACACTAGTTGATAAGGTGAGTAGCCAGTGGTACTTCTCCATGTCATTCTGTAAGCCCACAGTGCTTCAGGTAGTCTGGCAGCCCAATCACGTCTATGTGATGCAAAGGTTTTAGTTAGGATTTCTTCTATTATTTTATTACTGCTTTCTACCTGCCCATTTGCCTATGGGTGGTATGGAGTAGTGATTTTATGCTGGACATGATAGTTCTTGAGTGTTGCAATTATACTGTTCCCAGCAAACTGTGGTCCACCGTCTGTAATTATCTCTCTTGGAAGGCCATAACGTACAAATAGATGGAACAACAATTGTATGACAAAGTCCTCTGTAGCTCTTGGCAATGCCTCTGCTTCAACCCACTTGGTGACATATTCTGTTGCCACGAAAATATATGTTTTCTGGTTTGATGCTGGGTTAATTGGTCCAACGAAGTCAAGATCCCATCGCTCAAATGGTTTGATGGCTGGCTGTGGTTTCAGAGGCATCTCATCAGACTGACCAGGGTGTCCCGCTCTCTGGCAACTATCATAGGCTTGGACAAATTTCTTTGCATATTTGAAAATCGTTGGCCAATAATACCCTCTTTGTAGCACTTTATGTCCAGTTCTGCGATCAGTGAAATCCACCAGATGCTCCATTGTGGCAGGCCTTTAAAATGTCAAATATTTCATCTTCTCGAATGCATCTCCTGATATGCATGTTTGCCCCTGTGTGGAACAAATAGCCCCCAATCCAAGAAAATTGAGTACTCTGCTAAACAATCTGTTTCTGCTCATTAGGGGTTAGATGCTTTGGTAGTTTACCTACTGCTATGTAATTGGCAACATCAGCATACCAGGGTGTTTGAACAACCACAACAAATAGATGCTCGTCCGGAAATTGATCTTCAAATGCTGCTACATCAATTGGCTTTGGCATTCTTGAGAGAAAATCTGCTACAGGATTTTATTTTCCAGGTCGATCCTTGATTGTAATATCAAGGTCTTGCAATAAAATCAACCATCTAGTTATTCTGCCATTTGTGACAGGCTTGTTTGCTAAATATTTTATGGCAGAATGATCTGTGTTCAAGATAACGGGATATCTAGTAATGTAATGTATGAACTTATTGACAACATGTATTGCAACTAGAAATTCTTTTTCAGTAACAATGTAGTTTAATTCAGCAGGGGATAAATTTTTGCTAATGTAATAAATTGCATATGGTTTTCTATCCTCTTCTTGTCCAAGGACTGCTCCAATGGTTGTATCTGAGGCATCAGATGATATCTGGAATGGAAAATCGCAATTTGGTCCTCAAAGGACTGGGGCTATGGATATGAGCTTCTTCAGATCCTTGAAAGCATGTTCACATTTTTTTGTCCAAAGAAAATCGACGTTACTAGTTAGTGCATACAAAGGTGCAACAATATGTGAATAATGTCCTATAAACCTCCTGTAATAACTAGAAAATACAAGAAAATTGCGTACCTCTATTTGAGTGCTAGAAGTGGGAATAAGCATAAGTATTTGGATTTTGGCTGGGTCTACCTGAATGCCAGCAGCTGAAATATAGTGTCCTAGGATAAGTCCTTCTGTCGTCATCATATAACATGTTTCATGGCTTAAACAAAGCCCGGTAGCAATGCAACGTTGTAGGACTTTTTCTAGTGTATCCAGTGCTGGATTGAAATCATCTCCGTATGGTGTAAAGTCATCCATTTATACTTCAAGTCCTTCATTTAGTAAGCCTGTAAAAATGCTAAGGATATCCCTTTGGAATGTGGCGGGAGCATTGCATAAGCCAAAAGGTAAAACTCAGTAGGCAAATGTTCCCCAAGGACAAGTAAAAGTAGTTTTGTCTTGGTCTTCAGGGGCAATCTGTATTTGATTGTATCCACTGAAGCCATCCAGGAAAAGTGTCTAATACTTGGTCAATGAATGGGAGAGGGAAGTGATCTTTTTGCGTTGCTTTATTTAGCTCACCGTAGTCCACACAGATTCTCCATTTCCCATTCTTTTTTGGTACCACCACAAGCGGAGAGACCCATTTACTATCAGAGGTAGGGTAGATAAAATTGACATCTAAAAGTTTTTGAAGTTCAGCTTTCAGCACATCTTTTAGATGAGGATTTAGTCTTCTCTGAGGCTGTCAGACAGGTATCGCATCTTTTTCTATGTAAATGTGGTGTGTACATAACTGCGGGTCAATTTCTTTGGTATTAGGGCAGTCCCATGCAAATACTTCTTTATATTTCCTTAACACATGGATGAGCTTTATTTCTTGTTCGGATGTGAGGTTGGCATTAATGTTTAAGGTTTTTCTCAGTTCAATTTCCACAATTTTACTATTTACAACAGAAGTGACAGGTATTGTATGATCATGTGTATCTTTCAGAGGATCTTCTTCTAATTCATTATCAAATGCTACTTTTATCATATGAAATTGTGTTCGGGATGTGAGTTCAGTTTGACCAATGAAATTATTAATGGCATCGTCTTTTGTTTGGTCTTTGAAATCAAGTGCCTCTTGTATAGTTAATGGAGATCTAATGTTATCAGTAAGGTATGATAGAAGATGCCTATTAGTTTTGACTATTGTGACACTTGGCTACGCTGGAGGATATAGAACTAAGTTCTTGATATATGTTCCTCTGGTTATAATCATATTTCCTTGTCGATAGCTAATATAGGCATCAATGGTGGCGAGCCAAGGTCTAGCTAAAATCAATGGATGTCCATCAAGTTGGGTTTTGGGATTTATTATCAGAAAATCAGTTGGATATTCCCAGGAGTCAACAGAGACCACGACATCATGTAATGTGCCCTCTGGCCCAACCACAGGACGGTCAGCCAATTCTAGCAAGGTAGAGGTGGGTTCTACAGATGTAATGTCTAGCTTTTGGCAAGTAGAGGTTGTTAAGATATTGATTGCAGCTCCCAGATCAACTAAGGCATTGGACAGGGTCTGACAATAAATCTGAACAATTACAATTAGATTTCTTGGGTCTTCGTATTTAATGGGTGTTTATTTTCCCGATAACAAGTCAGATAGAGTGTCGACTACTTGGACTCTTGGATTATTTGTTATATTCCTCCTTGGTTTCTTTATGCACAATTCTTTGATAGTTTTTGTGTATATCGAGATGTCTTGAATGGCTTGGAGGAATGGAATTTTTATGTACAAATTTTGTAATTCTCCCAGCATGTCAAAATTAGGATATTGTATAGGTCAAGGTATGACTAATCATTCTAGGAATGGGGGAGAGGATGTGGTTGTTGGATTATGAGTTTGTTGTTTATTCACATCCTCTTCTTGTGACAGATGTTCTCTAGGTAACTGATTTTCAACCTGAACTGTCTTATCTCCCTCAGTTTCAATAATACGCCCAGATCTCAACTGAAGATCATTACACTCTCCCAAATCGGCTCCTACTTCTAGTGTTTCTATGATTTGGAGAGATTGGACCAGTCTGTTATTGGGATTGGGGTTGGGTTGGGTTGGGAGTTGTCATCTTAGATTAGACTGGGGATTTTGTTGTAAGGCTGGCAGTGTAGGTTGAGAGAGTAGAATGGTTCCTACTGGCTGATGCATTGGTCTCTGCCAGTTTGTCTGCCAGGCTAAACCTTGTGAAGTAGGGGGAGTCCATTGTGGTGGGTATGGGTTGCTTTGCCAATATGGTGGGGTATAAGGAAGATTTGGCCAACAAGATTGGCTTCCCTGATTCAGCCATGGGTTTGAGGAAGGAAACGATTGTGGTGACCAGTTTGGACATGGGGGTTGGAATTGACTTTGCCACGTATTATATTGTTGAGAATTATACTGTGGAGGATGAAAAGAAGAAGTTGGGTCTGGAAAAAAACGAAATTGTCATGGCTGCCATTGACGGTGCTGGTTGAGCAAATACACTGATTCTAGCTCTTCTTCTGCTACATTGTACTGTTTTCAAATCAGGAAGTGAGGAACAACTCTCCGTAAGATGATCTTTTGTGTAGATCGTGCATGTTTGGACTGCATCCAGTTGAAACTCCTTATGGATATGCTTCTTCCTGCATCTGGGACAGAAGATTGCCAAATTCTGTTCTGCCTCCATTTGCTTCTGTTTGGCCTGCATAATATCAAGTTGTGTAGTTAGTGTCCCTACTATATCAGTTTTAAAAATTTCCAATAAATTTCCAATTTCTACACGTGTTACTCCTTCTGTCGAAATTTTATTATCTCTTACAAATCGATCATGTTCTATTGATTTTACTCTTGTGCTGCCTCTCGAGCTCCTGATACATAAATCAATAATGTCAACAAAACTTTCTTGATAAATATCTCCTTTTCCCATAATGTTTAATGTTTCAATCCATTGTTCCTTCATGCCCCTTATTAATGATGTTTTCAACACATTATCAGGTAAAGGCAGTGATGCATAAGGATATCTTTGTAGATTATACTAGAAACATTCCACATACTCCTCTAATGTTTTGTTTGGTCTAGCTATCATCTGGAATATTTCGTCCTTCAGTTCTCTAGACCTGCAATAGTCCTGATATTTTTTTAGGAAAGATTCCTTCATTTGATCCCAGTTATTTATAACCCCACCACCTAATCCCATAAACCGTCTTAAAGCAGCCCCTTTTAGTGTAGAGGGAAATAATTTCAGTTTTTGGGGGTTGGTGGTGTAATCATATCCCCTGCACAGTACATCAAATTCAAATAGAAATGCATCCGGGTCTTTTGATGTAATACCATGGAATGTAGGGATATGTTGAAGAGGGATTGCTTTCATAGGCGCATTTGCTGCAGAATCCACTATGGGTTATTGTAATGTAGAGGTTTGAGTGTTTGGCTGGTTTTGAGCCATTGGGTCGAATATATGACAATAACCTTCTGGGATATCTAGGAGGGTATTCCTAGGTTGAGAAGGAATGGCTTTAACAGGAATAGTTTTAATAGCACTTCCTCTATCTGGGATAATGAGAGTGCCTAATGTCTGAGGAGATTGAGTTTCTTCAAAGATGATTTTTGCACCACTTCCCTTGTCTGGGTTGTTTAATGGCTGAGTTGTCTCAAGAGGAGATATTGATTCCTCGGTTTCCCCTATCTCTCCTCCTCCTTCACAAAGATTATTGAAATTCCCTTCCTGCAATAGTTCTGGAGTAGAATTTTCAATTTCTTGAAAGTCCTGCTCTTCAGTTTCACTATGCACCTCAGCAAAGGCTACAGATGGTGATCCTGTGGCCTGAAGGGAACTAGTAGGCTATTTAGAAATGACTTTCCTAGGTCCTACTGAGGGCCGAGATTCTGCTTTCTTGTAGATTTCATCTATGAAGGTTGGTCGGCCAAGGGTCACTGGCCCCTTAGCTTTTTCTGGCTTGGGTAGAGGTTTGGAATTTTTTCTCGCTTTTTCTGCTTAGTCATGCACTCAAATTAACTACTAAATTCTACTCAAACAAACAACAGCAAATCTGCAGGAAAGCGGGTAGAGGAGCAGGGCTTTTACATGCTCCACACGTAGGTTCTTACCTTCCGTTTTCAAAACCCAATTCTTCCCTAGCAGGTTTGTACACTACTGTGAAAAAAAGAACAAATGGCTACACTCTTTCCCTGGCAACGGCACCAAAATGTGGAGCTATAAATGTTGGCATTATGGTACATATGTTGTACTTGATGGCAACCCTCTCATACAGATGACAGATCATAGTGTAATAGGCCAGTAGCAAAGACTGATGATCACCCTACTTAGAATGGAAGAAAATAAGGGGTTTGCAGGTACACGATTCAGAAGGTGCGGACCCGCAGGCATGCCATTCACAAAGTGCGGATATGTTCATAGACCTCTCGCATAAAAGGTGCGAACCTAAAATGCATGAACTTTCATGCATAGAAAAACACGCTTCTTATGTTTGGTCCATGGTATTTAGTCCGACGTTTTTTATCCTATGGTTTTCGTCTGTGGTTTTGGCATCTAAAATATTAAACCCAGGTTTTGGATCCCTTGTATTGGTTTTCTATGGTTTTGATCCATGGTTTGAGTAAGGGCTTGCTGATAAAAAGGAAAAGAGATCATTTGGCAGATCTATAAACTGTAAGGCAGATCTATTGATAGGTCATGATCTCTTTGGTGCGTGTTCAGATCTGTGGATCTGACAGTCTGTGGCACATTGGAGGACTGAGAATTTGGCTCTATACAGAGGTCCGCAAGTGATCCAAAGCTCAAGTGCGAAGGAATGCAGCGCAGCAGAAGGCGCAGGTATGGAGGAACATAGCACAGTAGAAGGCGCAGGTGCGGAGGAACACAACGCAACAAAAGGTGCAGGTGCGGAGGAACGCAGCGCAGCAGAAGGCGCATGAGTAGAGGAATGTAGCACAGTAGAAGGTACAGGTGCAAAGGTGCACAGTTGAATCAGCGGAGCAGGTGCAGAGCTACGCTATCTCTTCACGGCAGAAGTGCGGATATCCATAGGTTTCCTTCGGTGAAGTTGCAGACCTTTTTTTTGAAATATATTTTAGCTGTATTTTACCTGTTTCTGCAGAGATCCGGGTGGCTGGTTACTGGTGATATTTTCTAGTTACTACATTCTCAGAAGTTAATTGTTTAAAGGAGATTGGGTGATGCAAATGTACTTGATTTTTTGGATCCAGTTTGAAAATTTATCAAACGTGGTCCCTGGAAGAAAGAGAAGGTAGTAGCCTTCTGTAGGTCAGCACCTACGTACTAGTGTCTTAAATAGTACAAGAGCTAAGGGGGTTGTAGCTCCCTTCTAGGAGAAGCTGGAAAACGAGAAAGGGTTGTAGCTCTCTACAGGTTGCAGCCTGCGTACTGGCAAAGGACTACACCAGTACAAAATCATTGTAAAAGAAGTTTCTAATTGAAAGAAGATAGAGACATATTGCAGTAGGTGGTTTTCACCCACATTGGGTTTCCACCTTATATCTGGTGCTCTTTGGTGCGATTATCTGTTTTTCCTGTTCTTGCTCATTATTATATGGTACTGACATACAAACTAATGATCAATATCTAAAGAATAAATTGAAGTATAAATCTAGAAGATATATCGAAAAGAATTTGATAATACTGGTTCACCCCCCTCTCAGTATTATTTCCAACAATTGGTATCAGAGCAGGTCCTTCAGAAGAAGCTTGATCGCTTGAAGGAAGATATTTCATCATGAGCAACTACGAGAGGGAAGCATCAATCAGGCCACCGATTTTTGATGTGACAAATTTTGTATATTGGAAGGTAAGAGTTACTGCATATCTTTAATCTCTTGGTACAGAAGTCTGGGATATCATAGATACAGGGTATACTTTTCCATCAGCAAATCTTACAGATTTGGATGAGAAGAAGAAATATGAAACAAATGCAAAGGCGGTCAATACTCTATTAGGATGCCTATCTCAATCAGAATTTGTCAAGGTTATGCAGTATAAATCCGCAAAAGAAATATGAGACAAGATTGTATTGAGCTATGAAGGAGATGATCAGGTAAAACGAGAAAAACTTCAAACGCTCATAATTCAGTATGAAAATCTCAGAATGCATAATGATGAAAGTGTGGCTAACTATTTCCTTCGTGTAGATGAGATTGTTAATTGTATGAAAAAATTTGGGTGAATAAATAAAAGAGGTTGTTGTGGTCGAAAAAGTTCTAAGATCTTTGTCCCCTAGGTTTGAATCTAAGGTTTCTGCAATAGAAGAAAAGGAGAATCTTCAAAACCTTACCATGTCATAGCGACACGGGATTCTAACTACTTATGAAATGAGGAAAGGAGGACCATCAGACAGGAGAGAAGAATCTTTCAAGGCCTCAGGCAAAGGAGACTACTATGAGTTAGGACATGTGTCAGAAGAGGAAGAAGAATCAAATTTTGTCAAAAACCTTCAATGGGGTACTGGAAGATTCAGAGGTAAGTTGCCTTTCAAATGCTTTGCTTGTGGGAGAGTCGGTCACTATGCTGCCAAATGTCCTCATAAGGGTAAAACTGACAAAGGGAAGGAACCTGTTAGATGGAACAAGAAACAGAATGTAACTAAGAAAAGTTACTACACTCATGAAGATAGTGATGGTCTCTCAAATAGTGATGAAGATGAACGAGGTAATAACTATAAACTTTTAATGGCTTTTGAAGATGATGATTACATGGATGCTATAGATATGGATGGATTTTATGAAGATATTTCTAGACTCAAAACATGTTTAGAAGAAAAGAATGTGATCAT